>PVJC01028825.1:0-22306 GCA_004026665.1 Murina feae | reverse complement strand
GTAATCACAAAGCTAGAAAAATGTGAAACACTCCAGGCTAGACAACTTAGGCTAATCATAATGCAGAAAATTTCTTCAAGAATTTGAGCACACAGCACTTATAAGTAGTATTGCTACCAACTACCATATTTTCCAGTGTATAAGATGACTTTTTAACCCAGGAAAATTTTCTCAAAAGTCAGGGGTCGTCTTATACGCCAGGTGTCGTCTTATAGGGCGGGTGCTGAAACTTCCAAGCCAGACTGGAAAATCTGCAGTCACTGCATACAGTGGGGGGAGCTCAAAAGGGGCCACACTCCATTCATTTCAATGGAGCTGGACGGAGACTGCAAGTGTCTCCGGTTGGCTCCTTTTTGTGCCGCATACGGTCTTTGTCTGCACTTTTTAACCCAGGAAAATCTCAAAAGTTGGGGGTTGTCTTATATGCCCAGTCATTTTGTACACTGAAAAATATGGTAATTTTTTAAAATGAAGATTATGGATTTCCCATGGTGAAATTAATGTCAGAGTTAACCTCATTTACAAGAGAAAATGGTTATTTTGTCTTCTTTCTAATTCTAAATTAAGTTAGAATAGAACCTTTCTCCCCATTCTTCACCTACACATCTAAACTAATAAAAGCAAAATAGTAAAATTAAACGTTTCTTCGGGACGCCCAACAGCCAATCAGAACAATGGTATGCAAATTAGCCCAGCCAACATGGCGGAGGCCGGGGCTGGGAATGGAGCAATCGCGCCCGCGCATGCAAGGGCGGAGGCCTGGCCTCTGCCCTTGCGTGCTCTGGCGGTCAGTTCCGGACAGTGGCGGCGGCTGCAGGGCCGGGCGGCCTCCCAGGCCCCTGGTTCTGTGGCTGGGGCTGGCAATAGAGGGATGGGGCTGGGAATAGAGAGATCGCGCTGGCCCACGCAGAGGTGGAGGCCTGGCCTCCACCTGTGTGTGCCCTGGAAGTCGATTCAGGGCAGTGGCGGTTGGCAGCAGGGCCGGGAGCTGGCTTCCCAGGCCCCAGCCCTGCAGCCTGGGCCTGGGAATAGAGCAATCATGCCAGTTGTTGGTTCTGGGCGGCCTTGGGTGAGAGCTGGCCCAGCCCTTGGCTGGGGCTGGCAATAGAGCAATCGTGCCTAAGGTGGTTCCAGACAGCGGTGAGCAGCCACAAGGCTGGGAGCTGGCAGCCCAGCCCGGCCCTGCGAGGCCTGGGAATAGAGCAATTGGGCCCACGCGACCTCAGAGGCTCAGTGGCGGGGGCTTGAGGTGGGTACCCCCTCGGGGTCATACCCGAGCATCCTCTGCCTCCGCGCAGAGCCTCTGCCACAGGTCCAGCCACCTGCCTCCATCCTGGGGGCCTCCATGGGGCGTGTGTGAGCATGTGCCTGGCTCCACCCCAGTGTGTCCGCTCAGCAGCATGGCCCCACCAAGGGACCATGCACCAGCGTCCACCCCCTGGCCTGCCACCCAGCTGTGCACCAGGTGTGTCCCCTCAGTGGTGGAGGCCCACCAGGTATATGCGATGGTAGGCCACCCGGTAGTCCACGCCTGCACTCACCAGCTATCCCACCCCCCAGTGCACAAACCCTGAGGGGGCTGTGGCCAGCCTGAAAACAGCCCTCAGCCCCTCACCCAGGCTGGCCATGCATGCCAGCAGGTGGACATCCCCCCCAGGGGTCCCAAACTGTGAGAGGGCACAGGCCAGGATGAGGGACCCCCTCCTCCCCTCGCCGAGTGCACAAATTTTTGTGCACTGGGCCCCTGGTATTTAATATTAGATGCTGGTGCAACTCATTTAAATTTTTCTCTCTCAAGTAAAATAAAGAATTCTCTCCTATTTCTGCCATGTGAAAATATGACTAGAAGGCAACAGTATGCAGCCTAGAAAAGAGAGAGCCCTTACCTGCACCCAGCCATACAGACAACCTTATCTTAAACTATTAACCTCCAGAACTGTGAGAACTGAATGCTTATTGTTTACAAGCCAGCCAGTCTAAACAAGATCTAGGACAATGGAAGTCATAGGTATATGCTGTCCTGTCCCATGTTTAGAGTCCAATTGTTTTACAACTTATAGTTGGGAACTGTATGAACAGTTTACTTGCATTTTTTAAAAATTTAAACATGCTCTGCTTACTTACATCAATGTTCATATATGTGTTTGATAAACTGATATTTTTGGTATGTTTTAAGCTTTACCAAAACACTTATTTTTTTATATTAATTGCTTATATTTGTGTGTGTGTGTGTATGTGTATTTTTCCATTCCTTATCTAGATTATAGATTCCTTCTTGGATAAAGCAATTAACAATATAGAAGAGACGCAAAACCCTTGATAGTTTACAGGTTAAAAATGACTGACTATTTCAGAAAAATTAAATCCAAATGTATCTCTAATGGCAGGAAATAGTTTACTTTTACTATATTTCATTTAGTTTTTATTTTTAATCTAGAGGCCTCCTGCATGAAATTTGTGCAACAGTTCTACCACCACTGAGGTGTCTGTAGCCTCAGCCCCTTGCCTGCTGTGGCTTCTTCCGGAAAGTCGTCTGGGAGGATATCTGGTCTAATAAGCATCTTATGCTTTTATTATTATAGATATTTTTATTGATTTCATAGAGGAAGGGAGAAGGAGAGAGAGAGAGAGAGAGAGAGAGAGAGGGAGAGAGAGAGAGAGAGAAACATCAATGATGAAAATCATCGATTGGCTACCTCTGGCATATCCCCTACTGGGGATTAAGCCAGCAACCCGGTTATGTGCCCCTGACCAGAATTGAACTCAGGACCCTTCAGTCTGCAGGCTGATGCTCTATTCACTGAGCCAAACTAGCTAGTGTTTACTATATTTTGATAATTTATTTTAGCTATAGGACAACTAATTTAAATGGGACAACTGAAATACTTTAAATAATTACATAAAATTTAGTGTCAGTTGTATTATAAAAATGAAAATATTCCACATGACCCTGTTAACTTGAAAAAATTATTCATTTTTTAATTAAAAATATATTAGCTGATATATTCTCCTATATAAATATATATACTCTATAAACCTATGATAACATTTAGAAATCTTTAAATTTTGGTACTAAAATGACTAGGTATATGCCAGGAACCCTATGAGTAAGTTACAGAGGCTGAGAAGGAAAAGAGGACCCAAATAATAAGGCTGATGAGTTGAGGAGGCTCAACAGAATATGCATCTGCTCACCCATATCTATATTATAAAAGGTCTGTGGCTGTAACACTGTAACGCCCAAAGACCGGTCACGAAGAGGTGCATTGATGGGTACCTCAGCTGGGACTGGGTCTTGCAGGATTTGGTGCACTGGGCCTCTAGTTAAATTATAATCAAAAACTTTTCTACAGCTTCTGACATTTGACTAATAATCCTTCATTAGGATGATAGATACAAAGGTCTGCTTGATCTAAATTTCTGTTCTGTGCTTGCTGACCATATTTCTGTTCATCAGTATCAGAAGGGTATGGAAATAGGGGCATGGGTGAGGATGAATAAAACTATTTGTCAACTCTGTATTTCCTAAAAGTGTTCCACCCAATAATACAATAGTATAAATAATTTGAGCATAGAAGAATATGAGAAATCTCATGCGATGTCAGAACAGAGTTCTATCTCAGAAGGTTGGGAAGGAGTGTTATTCCCAAATCATGAAATACGTTTAAGCCATATATGAAAGCACCAGTTTTCAACAGGCCGAATTTCTGTCATTGAACTCTAGTGTCATTCAACAAAGTGGAGTCATTTGAAAATTAGGAAGCATGCACCATTATGTCCCAGACCTTGTGTTGCTTCTAATAAGGCAAACATTTCACAATGGCATGTGATTCTACAGACTGCAGCAAAATTCTCCCAGATATCTTTATACAATTAAAACAATCTGGTATAATCTATTTCAATTTGACAAAATGAAAATTATATTCTGGTTCGGTATGTCTCGCAGGAAAAGTTCAATTTTCCTAAACTGTCATCTTTGATGAAAGTTCCAGGGGCTGTTAGAAAATTATTAGATGTTATCAATGATGTATAGTGGAAGAAAAAAATGTTTTACAGACAGATTTAAATAAAATATGTTCAGGGGACTAATCCCATGTAGCAACACACAGTGATTGTAAGCATATCCCTGAACTGGATTACTATCTTGCAGGGTGGTTTCAGGATTTTAAGGTAATAAATACTTCACAACAAAAAGAGGCCTTAATCTTGAATCAGCAGATTATGTTTAATATCATTACATTCAGAAGTTCAAATATGAAGCTGAAATTGGTTGTATTAATTTGAAAAAAAATATGCTAGATGCAAATGAAAAGGGTACTTTAAGAAAATATCAGAAGCCATTGAATAAATGACATATCATGTTCAATATAGATATAACTGTACATGATCTCACTTATTTATGGATAATAAAGACCGTTATAAATTGATAAGCATAAACAGATATAGAGGCAGAACAGCATTGAACAGACTGTCAACCTACAGCTGGAAGGCCGGGGAGGTTTGGGGGGGAGTTAAGAGATCAACTGAAGGACTTGTATGCATGCATATGAACATAATCAATGGACACAAGACACTGGGGAGGTAGGGGAGGAGGGGGGAAGGTCAAGGGAAAAAAATGGAGACCTATCTATCATTCGTTGTAATACTTTAAGCAATAAAACAAAATTTAAAAAAAATTCTTAAAAATAATAATAATAATAATAAACAACTAAAACTATCCACTAATACCGTCAGAATGGAATTAAGTATTTTTCTCTGCACTGTAATTATCCAAGGAATCTTAACAGTAAAATAAGATTATATTGAAACTATTAATTCAAAAGTAGAATCTAACATCAGCATTGTAATTAGCATCAATAATTCATTCAGTTTACTGAGGTACTAATATTCCTTATATTTTGAGAAACCTGCATGAGATCCTAATGACTTTAAAAAGTTGATAGCAAGAAACAAATTATTTAACTTAGAGTTTCCCTAATCCTATATAATAAAAGGCTAATATGCAAATTGTTCCTTCAACCAGGAGTTTTGATCAGGGGGTGGGGAGCCACCCATCAATGGCCCCTCCCCCTAGTCAGCCCAATCAGCCCCAAATTTGTACACCGGGCCTCTAGGCATTAATAATCACTTGGTGAATAACTAGGAAAGTTAAAGAGGCATATGATTTTCTGACGACCAATAGACAAGGATATTTCTGAGAAAATACAGGAAAATTCATTTAGAGTTGCAAATATAACTTGGCCGGTGTTGCTCAGTGGTTGTGTGTAGGGCTATGAACCAGGATGTCATGATTCGATTTGCAGTCAGGACACATTCGCACATTCCTGAGTTTTGGGCTTGATCAGTATATGTAGAACAGTATATTCATTTATTCATTAAATAAATATTTGAAAGTGTATGGGACATGTATCATTTTATGCACTAATTCTTAATACCTGGGACTGGGTGACAGTAAACAAATGGGATGTCTTTATAGTGATACACAAACGCTTTATCATAAGCCTTTTATTGCCAAGAAAAAGTCCCAAGGAATCAGCATAATGAAAGGATTATTAGTACTCTCCATAACTTCAGAGATTATTACATTGTCCTTGTGTAAAGAGACATCACTAGACATTTAGGTTACTGGAAAGTGCTAAATAATGAAAGATTATTATGCACTACAACAAGTGTGTATTATCTTATTTCCTCCATGAAAGAGTATGAATATGTAAAATGTACTTAGTTTATCTGTAGGTATGGACTTTCTCATTTATATACAGGAAATGTATTCTTACAAAATGTCAATTTAATATTTATCTATGGATGAACACTATAAATAAGTTGCAATTTCATTGTTCCAAAATATTTTGTTCAAGTGCATACCCTTCAATTCTTGAAGGAAAAATACATAGAGTTGGGAGACATGGTGTTATTTGGTGTGAATTTTTAGTAATTAAATGCCTCTGAGTAGAATAAGAATACAAAAAAGTGCAGATTTTGGAACTGACAAAAGGAATAATGTTCATTTACCTAATGGCAGGTATGTAATGTTTTCAGAAATCAGTACTTCTTTTCTTTATACATCTCTAAGTCCACTTTGGTAACCAAACTTCATTATACATAGTAAGAGAAGAATCATCAAATGGAAGAGTCAACTCAAAGCAATTAATATGACTGTTATAAAGTCCTATAGTTTTCTAAGAATCAGATGATTTTTTACATATTAGTATACCCTTAAGCTTCTCTTTTTATATAGTTTGCCAGTTTGCTATGGCTCAGGATAAAAAAAAATTGGCCATAGTTTTTGATATATTATCAAATGTATATCTATATCTATACCTATTATTCTAGTTGAATATATTCAACTAAACTCAATAATTTTATATTCATTTGCAGACATTTCCAGTATAGGCAGGAAACTTAAATATATATATATATATATATATATATATATATATATATATATATATATAATGTTACTAGCAAACACATACTTGTACTACTGAATTTGAGTAATTAAGTCCTAGTTAAGATCACCGACCTACAGACTGAAGGATCCCAGGTTTGATTCCAGTCAAGGGCAGATGCCCAGGTTGCACACTCAATCCCCAGTAGGAGACATGATAGTCAATGAGTCTCTCTCATCATTGATGTTTCTATCTCTCTGTCCTTCTCTCTCTCTGAAATCAATAAAAAAATATATTTGAAAAAACAAAAAAGTTTTAAACAGTAAAATAGTAATACCTAATGTTTGGGAACAAAGATGTTTTGACATTTACTCCAATAATGTTAATTTTGAGAATTTAAGAAAATAAGTAGACATACTAAATTTAGTTGATATATAATTAACACATTGTGGACCAGTAATTTTATTGTTAGCTTTATCCAGTGGCCAGATAAGTATCTATTGAAAAAGTACAAAAAAAGTTTTAAATAAATGTTAAAGGCACACTTTGAAATTAAATACCCATTGCATTTTGAAGTTATTTATGACATGTTCTTACAAGCTAATAATCTTTTGAAAGTATGATACTTTGTAAAACACTGTGTAATATGAAGCTAGAATTCTCGTGATCTGTCCACAATGTGTTAAGAAAAAAAATCAGCATACAAAAGTGTCATTATCATTTCAACTATATAAATGTGGGATTAATACCTGAATATAACCAAAAGAATTATGTTGGAGTAGTGGGATAATGGGTAATGTTTTTTCTCTTCTGCCACTAGATAACTTTAATTAAAAAAAATGTTTACAGGGTTCTGGTCCAGATGGCAGCATAGGTAAACACAGTACTTGCTGCCTTCTACAGCCACATCAAAATTACAACTAACCTACAGAACAATCATCATTCACAACCACCTGACATTTAGCTGAATGGAAATCCTACAACTAGGAATTTAAAAAGAAGCAATTCAAGACTGGTGGGAGGGACAGTGATGGGGACAGAACTGAGGAATGAGTTGGTCCCACACCCATGTATGGTGGTTTAAAACTGGGAGAGATATCTTGGCTTTAGATGTATCCTTGAGGAACAAGAGGTCCCTGCTCCATACCTAGGGTTCCAGAGCTGGGAAGAGAAGTCCCACAACTTCTGGCTATAAAATCCTGTGGCTGAGTAACACGGAGGCTGCTGGAGTTCCAGGCAGTTCCTTTTAACTTGCCCCCTTACAGACTTACTGGAACTCATTTTCTAGCAGTGGGGCAGCAACTTGAAAGTAACCTGGGATATTCAGGGAGGAACTAACATGTCTGGAACCATGGAGAAGCAGCTTTCTCCCAGACAGAAGTTCTGGCAGCGGCCAATGTTCCTTTGCTGAGCCCTATCCACCACAGAGCTCACAGACAGGCATCATATCTGAATCTCCATCAATCAGGCTCACACTTTTCACCCTGCCCTGTTGAAAATGAACCTGAGACCCTTCCACTACATGCAGGTTCACTCAAGCCATTTCCAGTGGCTTTTCCATACAGCTGGCCTCTCTTGCCTCATGCTTGGAACTTTCCTAAAGTCTCTCAAGTAAGCAGCAGCTGGCTTTAGCATGCCCCATAACTCTCAGTAAGTGGTCCCAGGCCCACCTTGGTTCATCGCTTAGCCTCTTCCAAGTACAAGACAAGAGCAGCCATCTACAGATTGCTTTATAGCTCATGCTAGGTGGCCCTAGGCAGGTCACAGGCAGCAGCTGACTTGCATCTTCTGGAAGGCCCCAGAGCCAGTGCAACCAGTGGTCAGCTTTCACCACACTGAATTACAACACTACTACCTCTGGATGCAGTGAGCTCCAAAGGCCCACTGAAGCAAGTCCTGCTTCATGGAGGTAGCTCCTGCACAGTGACAGCTCATCCTCACAAATGGCTGGCCTGGGGATCAATCCCTCCCAGTGACACCAACATCAATCAAGACACAAATACAATAAGACAGCACACACAGCACACACAGCTCACAGGGGCTGGGAAAGCTGAGTCACAGGGCCCTAAGATAAAGAGAGAATCTTAAAAGCAGCAAGAGTAAAGCAGTTAGTTACCTACATGGGAGCACCCATATGATACCTACTATATAAGGCCACTCTACCAAGTTCAGGAGACATAGCAGATCTACCTAATCACAGAAAAAAAAAAATACAGGGAAGCAGCCAAAATGTGGAGACAGGGAAATATGTCACAAATGAAAGAACAGGATAAATCTCCAGGAAAGGAACTAAATGAAATGGAAGCAATAAAACTATCAGATACAGAGTTTAAAACAATGGTCATAAGGATGCTCAAGGAATTTACTGAGACCTTAAAGAAACTTACTGAGAACACCAACAACATAAAAAAGATCTAGTCAGAAATGTCACATAAACCAGCTGAAATAAAAAATAATTTACAGGGAATCAACAGTAGAGTAGAGGACATTGAGAATGAAATAAGTGATTTGGAATATGAAGCAGCAAAAAACACCCAATCAGAAGAGCAAAAGAAAAAAGTATCCAAAAATGTATAGACAGACCAGGTCCCCTGGAGAGGTGAGTCCTCCAGCTCCACAGAAGATGCCGGACCAGGGAGCAGGTGCTCAAAGGGCGGGCCCACTGCCATTTGGCAGACCAGGATGAATGACATTCCCTCAGCAGCCATCCCCGCAGGCCATGTCCCCCACCAGTGCATGAATCCCACCTCTGGGACAACTTCAAGCATACCAACATTCACATTATGGGGGTGCTGAAGGGAGAAGAGAGGGAGCAAGAAATTGAAAAGTTATTTGAAAAAATAATGACAGAAAACTTCCCTTGCCTGGTGAAAGAAATAGACATTCAAGTCCAGAAAGCACAAAGAGTCTTCTTTGGGAAAGAAGAGTCTTTCTTTGGGAAAGATGAACCCAAAGAGGCTCACACGTAGACACATCATATTTAAAATGCCAAAGATTAAAGACAAAGAGAGAATCTTAAAAGCAGCAAGAGAAAAGCATTTAGTTGGTTACAAGGAAGTATCCTTAAAATTGTCAGTTGATTTCTCAACAGAAACTTTGTAGACCTACGCCCCATCACAATCCGATAGCCCTTGATGGATGTTGGAGAGCTGGTTTCAGCCCAATCCCCACAGGCCAGGCTGAGGGACCATCAGTGCACAAGTCTGTGCACCAGGGCTCTAGTATACCAATATTTTTCCTAAACAACATATTATAAAATACTCTATGCCATTCAGGATCTTAGCATACAAAATGATAGACAACTATGAATAATACCTATTATTTTTAATTAAATATCAAATTACCTGGGAAGTGAAAATGAGCAAACACATTTTAATTGATTCTGTCCTATCCCCTCTCTTTCATAATGCATATCCAGATGAAGTCAGTTTTAAGCAAAAGCAATATAGCTAGCAACCCTAAAGCATCCCTCAATCTCTCATCTACTGCTCATTAACTGATGGAAAAGGTAATTAATTGTGTTGAACCTTAGTTTCCCTATTTGCAACACAGTGAGTATAACAAAACCAACATAATTTACAGAATAACTGGGAACAGTAATGGAATGCAGGATGTGTAAATGAATAAAAACTAAAATCAGTAAAGAATAATAGGAGGAAGCTCTTATACTGGACAGCTATTATATTGGGGTTAGATATGTTTTATTCCTTAGCATTTCTTACTAAAAGTCGTATCCTTTTAAAAATCATAATTAAGTTAAAAGTTGCTACCAAACTAGTTTGCTCACAGATGAAGAACAACTGACAAATGTTGTGCAACTGAAAAGAAAGGAAGTGTGGGACAGCAGCCTCAAACCATGGGAACTTTGACATACTGAATCAAGTTGATCTTGGCTGGCTGTCAAATAAACCAAGAACTGTGAAGTGTACTAGGAATCAGGAATTTAATTAAAGAAAAATTGGCAAATATATCTGGAATGCTGTAAGAATATTAAGAAACTCTCATTTCAAAGCAACCAAGTTCTATAAACTTCAATAGCTCTGAAACCCCTATCTATAACCACTGACTTGCCATGGTCTGTTTTCTTTGTTCCTCTCAGCCTGACACTTCACCAGTCTGTGCATGCTACAAACAGTAAGAAATAAGTTGATTTAAGGAGCATTACAGTGGGACACTTTTTGCTTCTTCATAGCAAACAGTCAAATTTAATTTACATGTGAATAGATTATTTGAGTGACATCATATAGTTTCATAACTTGGAGCAATTTATTTAATATCTTTAAGCCTTGACTCCCTTGATTATAGAGAAAAATAAAAGTATGACTGGATGTGATGTAAGATGTATAAGCAAATTGCTTAGCACAATATTGACACATAGCATGGGCCTTTATTTGCCTCATATACTTCTTCCTTTTGTACTTTCAAAACATATCTAATCTAATAAAAGAGTAATATGCAAATTAACCATCACTCCAAGACACCCAAGTTATGCCCACCAGCCAAGCCACGCCCACCAGCCAATCAGAGTGATTGTATGCAAATTAACCCAGCCAAGACGGCGGCCGGCAGCCACGGAGCTAGAGCAAACAGGAGGCTTCTGTTGTACCAGCTATGGAGTAAACTGCCTGCCTAGGCCGGCTGGGCCTCTGCTCAAAGCAACAATGTTTCAATTATAGAAGCCATGGAGCTGAAGCAAACAGGAGGCTTCGTTGCCTGCCTAGGCCTCTGCTCAAGGCAACAAAGTTTCAATTTTAGAAGATAAATAAACCCCAGAAACCTGATTCTAGCCAGCCGCACTGGGACATGAGGTCAATGGGAGCTGTGGAAAGCCTGAAAATGGCCCTCAGCCCCTCACCCAGGCTGGCCAGGCATGCCAGCAGGTGGACATTCCCTGAGGGGTCACAGACTGCGAGAGGGCACAGGCTGGGCTGAGGAACCTCCCCACCCCCCGAAGTGCACAAATTTTTGTGCACCGGGCCCCTAGTAGGTTATAAATGTTTGCTGTTTTAATTTATTTTCACTCTTCTATGTATACTTAGTTTTTATAGCAATTATTCTTTTTCTTGTGCTATTAGCTTACCCATAGCTACTTTCTATTACTAATTTCACATTATAGACCATGTCTTCTAAATAATTTTCAAGAACAATCACATTGTATTATTTCAAATGTGTTTTTTTTTTTCTTGTAAAAAATGAGAAGCAGACTACAGTAGCACTACCTAACTTTTTTTGGGGAAAAATTCATTGTCTTGCTAATGCTGTTTCCTTATGTGTTTTTTAAATTTCTAGAACATTTTGGATTCTAATCAATTTTAACTTTGCCCTTTCCTCTTTGCTTCTATCATTTCTTTTGATTCCTGGTCTTCAGATAATTTTATAGTTCTGCTTTCTCCTCTGTTTTGTCATCACTGTTCACTGTGGCACCCATGTTGCATTTCAGATCCCTGTTTCATGTCTCCATCCCTGGTTCATTTGTATACCAAACCCACACTTTCTGTTTCTCCTTTTCTCCCAATCTTTCATCTGCCAAATCATAAAATTTAATAATTTGATATTATCTTGCTTTATTTTCTAAAGGTTTATTTAACAAGTGTAGGAGCAAGAACTATGATACATATTATATTCATCCCTTCAAACACTCACTGAATGCCCTCCCACTTTGCTGACAACACCTTGTCATTAAGGAGCTCATTAATGAGAAAGGAACAGAAGTCAAGGTAAAGCCACATTAGAGTGTAACAGGGCAGCAAATAAGCAGGGCATTTAAACCCAAGCTTTCTGGTGGGAATAAGTCCTGAGTAAACTCTGAATCCTCCATTTTACTCTTTTTTTAAAAAATATGTTTTTATTGATTTCAGAGAGAAGAATGGAGAGAATAAGAGAAATAGAAACGTCTTTATTGCAGAAGCCAATGGACATATAACTATCAGACAAAACAGTTCATAGAAATCCCATATAGGCAGTCACACACGGGCTGGAAAATACATATCTTTCCCACACAGTAGTAGCAGTCTCTTTACCCACAGTTATTATCTGAGCAGCCTCATGCTGCCCCCTAGACTCACTGCCTCACATAGTAGTGTCACTTGAGTTCTCTGCCTCAGCAGCTTCTCCTTTCTTCCTGGCCTGGTCTCTTTAGTCTCACATAGTAACTACCTATGAGCTTCTCTCTCAGTACATTGGCTGGTTAATTACATGTATTATACTCCTTAAACAAAGGAGGCCAGTTGCCAACAATGACAGCAATCATTTTGGTTACAAAAGGGCACAGTGACCATGAGATTGTTGTGTTTGCTGTGCACCTGCATAGTTCTTGGACCTGTGTATGGTATCTTAGCCTTGAACTTTCTGATTTTGAGTCTCAGGTTCAGAGTGGCCTTGACTATCCACTGCACTCTAAATAGGGTCCCCACAGGTCAACACACAATCACTGAGCCACACTGGCTGGTATGAGAAATGGCTCACCTGTCCAAATTTCAAATGATGGACTGACTGGGAAACAGAAACGTGGTGAAAATGAGACTTTTAATAACACTCTCCAGAGCAGGCATCCATTATACAGGAACACACGTGGGGCAGGAACCATAGCCTATGTATCTAGTCCCTCCCCAGTTGCTCATTGGCTGAGTACTGTTTGGTCACCTGTTTGCTAATATGTCTCCTAGGTCTTGCTGTCTCCCATTGGGCCATTTAAAATATTGGGCTGAGACCTTTCTAGCTGTGCCCACCTCCCCTCTCTAGATGAGGCAAACTCCTTGGGGGGTTTCCAACATGTTGGCCCATGTGCACAGTTTTGTTCCTACATCCTCTTCCCTCCTCCCCACATTCTGCTTGTCTTGGGGAAACTCAGCAAATTCCATCAGAAGCCGACCCTGTTGGAAGTGGATCACAGAGGTCCATGTCTTACACCTTCAGGATCAAAGCACTTTTCAAAAATTAAGTTTCATTTAATATCCTTAGATGAAAGGAGTGTCCATGACAGAAACTGACATGGTAAGAGATATGACATTAAATGATGTGTGATGTCCATTCTCTTCCTGAGGAAAGCCACCATACTCACCTCCATGGCTGTGAGGTGCTGGAAGTGACTGGTCTGATATATCTACCTGTTTCGCTGCACACTGACTCCCAACTTGCTGCCCTGACTCCCAAGTCTGATTGCTGCTACCATGCTAAACTGTTTTCATTCTGGTATTGACATGGAGCAAAGGAGCACTGTGGTATCTTACTGCATAGCCCTAACCTCACAGTTTTGTAATTTTGAAATGTCTGATGTAATAGGGGAAAAAATATGTTCATGTAATCAGACAGACTGCTTCAAATCCTAACTCTGTCCATTATTATGCAAATGAACAAATCACTTAATCCTTCTGAATTTCAGTTTTATTATATATGAACTAGAAGTATTAATATGCACTTCTCAATTGTATTATAAAAATTAAAGGCAATAATAAACCTCAAGCATTATCAGAGCACTTGTCAAAGAGTAGGAACTCAGTAAATAATGGCTATTGTTATTAAAATGATCTGTTCTTATCTGTCTCCCTCATTTGAATTTTGGTCCTTAGAAAAAGACTGGTGAAGCCCTACATCTTGTCAACCCTTGCTATAGTCAAGTTCAGGCTGGCTTTAAAATTTTTAGATAATTTATAGTGAAATAAAACACTGGAATATTTTATATGCAATATTTTATATATAATTTATTTTTATATGTATGCAGATATGTATATAACATCTATTGTGCATATATATATATATATATATATATATATATATATATATGAGGCCTGGTGCATGAAATTCGTGCATGGAGTGGGGGGTCCCTCAGCTGGCCTGCACTCTCTCCAATCTGGCCCCTCTGAGGATGTCAGACTGCTGATTTAGGCCTGATCCCACACCAGCAGTCAGATATCCCTCGCAATTCAGGACTGCTAGGATCTAACTGCTCACCTGCCTGCCTGATCACCCCTAACCACTCTGCTTGCCAGCCTGATTGCTCCAACTGCTAGCCTGATCACCTGCAATTGGCCCCCCTGTCAGCCTGATCGCCCCCAAATGCCCCCCTGACTAGCCTAATTGGGGTTGGGGGACGACTTGGGGTGGGGCTGGCCATGGGGAGGGGCTGTGGTCAGTGGGCCAGCCAGCCATGCCCCAAATGGGGTGGGGGTTGCCAATGGGGGCCAGCGGCTTAGGAGAGGAGCCATGGGTGGTTGGCTGGCCAGCCCTGCCCCAGATCAGGGGGGGCTGATCTGGGGTGGGGCTAGGAAGGGGGAGGGGTTTCAGGAGATTGGCTGGCCAGCCCTGCCCCCTTTTGGGGTAGAGAGGTGTGATTAGGGACAGGCAGCTGTGGAGAGGAGCTTCAGGCCTACTGTGGTGGGGCAAGCTGATCAAAGGTGGGGCTGGAAGGAGGGAATAGCAGGGGTATTTGGCCAGCTGACCCACTTTTTATTTATTTATTTTTGGCAACTTCATGACTTTTATTTGCGGTACCTGTGCTATGTCTCAAAAATACCTTCTCCCCCTGCCTGGGACAGTGTAGGGGAGGGCAGCAAAAAATAGAAGACGTCCCTGCCTATTGCACACAAACCCTATATACAGACCCACCTGGCCCAAACCGGTGGGATGCTTGGCATTCTTGGATCCCTGCTTAGGGACTGGAGGAGTGACTGGTGGCAGAACCCGTGAAAGGGGACCTCCGGGTGACCACTTTGTTCTTGGCTACTGGTCCTGGCACTTCCTGGTCCTTAGTTCCTTCCTGGTCCTGCCTGCAGCCCTGGTGCCCCTACCTGGCTCAGCCTCCCATTTCTATCCTGACCTCACATGGCCCTCTTGGCTTCTGGGGGCTCTGTCTTCCCCTCCCAAACTGCAGGTACAAAGGGGAGATTATGGCTTCTCAGAGACTCCCCAGCAACCTGCAGTTGTATAAATGCAAGTCCTCTGGGGTCACTTGGACAGGGCTGCATTCTCCTCCTTGAGGTGCTGGTTGTCAGCCTGGAAGTTGAACAGACCCTTCAGCTCCTCTTCCAACCTTGTGCTACAGGGCCCTACACTCAAATCTCTCCAGCTCCAGGAGGACCTGCCTCTCTGCAAAACTCTCCTGTCTCTGCATGGTGTGCTCCAGCTCTACCTTGAGCTGCGCCAGCCTCAGCATGGTCTGGGCCAGGGCCTCACGAAGTTTCTAGTTTTCCATGCACAGCTTTGCATAGAGCTTCCTGAAGCTTCCCTAGGGCTCTTCCCATTGGGGCTGGAGTTCTGGGTTTAGGTCCTGCTGCCTCCGGAGAGGAATGGCTGGATTCTGGGCTGATGTTGGCTGGCTTTGCCTCCTCCCCCTTCACAGGCCCTCTCTTCTCCTTGCCAACTCTAAGGTGCTCTTGGAGGCCTGTAGTCCCTGTCCCTGCCCATAAGGCACCTCTACTCTCTGGGCATGGCCATCAGAATTCTCAACCCCAAAGACTCAGAGCTTCCCGGAAGGGTACAGGCTCTGTGCACACTGCTCTTGATCAGGATGGGAGAGTCCGAAGCAGGCTGGCAGGAGGGAGGGGCTGCAAAGTTGGCCACTAGCCCGAACCCCTGATGGGCCAGTTTGCTGGGTACAGTGGGCATCATAGTGACCAGCCAATCAGGGCCATCTTCTGCGATTTTGTGTCTCCGCTTGCTCTGGCCCTAGGAGCCCAGCGTCAGGGCTGCGGCTGGGGTCCAGAACCTTCTGTGGGCTTATGTGTCCACTGGCTCCATTGCTCTGTCTGGTGCAGCCATCTTTGTGGCTATAGGCGCTGCCATCTTTTTGTCACAGAGTGATGGTTAATTTGCATATTACCTTTTTATTACTAAACTAGGGGCCTGGTGCACAAAAATTTATCTACTCCGGAGATCCCTCAGCCCAGCCTGTGTCCTCTCACAGTCTGGGACCCCTCGGGGGATGTCCACCTGCTGGCATGACTGGTTAGACTGGGTGAAGGGCTGATGGCTGTTTGCAGGCTGGTCAAGCCCCCCAGTGTGGACCCTCACCCCATTGGAGTGTGGCCAGTCTGGGCAATGACTGAGGGCCATTTTCAGGCCTCCCACAGCCCCTTCAGGTTCTGGGTCCCTACTGGGGCACCTGGCCAGCCTGGGTGAGGGGCTGATGGCTATTTGCAGGCTGGCCAAGGCCCCTAGTGGGATCCCTCACCCCACTGGGGTATGGCCAGCTTGAGTGCGGGTCTGAGGGCTATTTTCAGGCTTTCAGGCTGCCCACAGCTCCCACTGACCCAATGTCCCAGCAAGGGTGGATGGAAGCAGGTTTCTAGGGGTTTATTTAAATTCTATAATTGATACTGTTGCTTTAAGCTGAGGCTTAGGCAGGTAATGAAGCCTCCTATTGGCTTCAGCTCCGTGGCTTCTATAATTGAAAGAACGTTGCCTTAGTTAGAGGCTCAGCCAGCGTAGGCAGGCAATTTCCTCCATCGCTGGTGCAACAGAAGCCTGCTGTTTGCTTCAGCTCCAAGGCTTCTATAATTGAAACAATGTTGCAACTATGTTGTTGCCTTGACCACAGAGAGGCCCAGCCGGCCTGCAGATAGTTTACTTCTGGTGCAACGGAAGCCTGCTGCTTAATCCAGTTCTGTGACTGCCGGCCTCCATTTTGGCTGGGTTAATTTGCATACAGCCGCTCTGATTGGCTGGTGGGTGTGGCTTAGGCGTCCCAAAGAAATGGTCAATTTCAATATTGCACTTTTATTAGATAAGATATATATATGTGTATATATATATGTATATATATATATCTTATCTAATAAAGGCGTATACTTAATATATACACATATATTTGTGTATATATATATCTTATCTAATGAAAGTGTGTATTTAATATATACACATATATCTGTGTGTGTGTATATATATCTTATCTAATAAAAGCGTGTACTTAATATGTACACATATATCTGTGTGTATATTTATATATATATATCTTATCTAATAAAAGCGTAATATTGAAATTGACCATTTCTTTGGGATGCCTAAGTCACACCCACCAGCCAATCAGAGCGGCTGTATGCAAATTAACCCAGCCAAGATGGAGGCCGGCACTCACGGAGCTGAGTAAACAGGCAGCTTCCATTGCAGCAGGAGTAAAACTGTTTGCTGGTCACTGGGTTTCTCCCAGCTCCAGGCAACAACATATGTGCAACATTTTCTCAATTATAGAAGCCTCAGAGTTGAAGCAAACAACAGTCCAGTCTGCGAATACTAAGGCAACATTGTCTCAATTATAGAAGCCAAGGAGACAGGAGGCTTTGTCACCTTCTTTACCTGCCTAGGTCTCGGCTTAAAGGAACAGTGTATCAATTATAGAAGATAAACAAACACCATAAACCTGCTTCCAGCCAGCCTTGCTGGGACATTGGGTCAATGGGAGCTGTGGGCAGCCTGAAAGCCTGAAAACGCCCCTCAACCCGATACCCAGGCTGGCCACATCCCAATGGGGTGAGGGTCCCCACTGAGGGGCTTGGCCAGCCTGCAGACAGCCATCCGCCCCTCACCCAGGCTGGCCAGGTACCCCAGTAGGGACCTGAACCCTGAAGAGACTGTGGCCAGCCTGCTAACAACCATCAGCCCCTCACCCAGGCTGGCCAGGTACCCCAGTAGGGACCCAAATCCGGAAGGGACTGTGGGCAGCCAGAAAACACCCCTCAGCTCCTCACCCAGGCTGGCCAGGTATCCCAGTAAGGACCCAAAACCTGAAGGGACTGTGGGCAGCCTGAAAGCCTGCAAATGGCCCTCAGCCCTTCACCTAGGCTAGTCACACCCCCATGGGGTTAGGGTCCCCACTGAGGGGCTTGGACAGCCTGCAAACTGCCATCAGCCCCTTACCCAGGCTGCCCAGGCATACCAGCAGGTGGACACCCCTCGAGGGGTCCCAGACTGCGAGAGGGCACAGGCTGGGCTGAGGGACCTCCCGAGTGTACAAATTTTTGTGCACCAGGCCCCTGGTGTGTGTGTGTGTGTGTGTGTGTGTGTATTCTTTTGTCACAAAGTGATGTTTAATTTACATATTACATATATATATATATATATATATATATATATATATATATATATATATATATTCTTCACAGTAATTCAGGAACATGATTTGTAATTTTCCCCCCTTAATTCTAAGTCTTTGGCTATCTTTGTGTCCTATTTACTACTAAAATAGTTTTATTTGGAAAATTACTCCAAGCACTGGAATCTCAATTGGTAAAGTAAAAGTAATAATTAAAAAATGAAGGGAAAACTACTAAATTATATGGCATACCTTATAGAAGAAATGAAAATATCCAAAATATCCAAAAGCATTAGGTATAAATTAATTTCAGCTACATGTCTAATTTGGCAATAATATGGCTGCATGGTCTTTTTAAAACATATTTGTCTTGAAGGTAAAACACCGTCATACTGGCATTGAAATTATGCCACAGTTATTTTACTATATCCATGCAATACTGCAGTAGGACCACACTCTGTGATAAAGACAAACACATGTCTAGGATTGCCAAGGCAAGTGCGGCAGAAGAGTAAAGATTGTACCTTTTTGGCAATTCTTCATCAGGGTACTGGGCTGTGTAAGGAATGGAGGCTAATCCCTATTATGTATCATGGGATATTGTTACATTCACACTACATCTGTCTCAGTGACTGACAGGAGAGTAATTGCTGCTGAGATAAGCCTTTTCTAGAATATACGCAATTAATTTGCCAGAGAAAAAGAGAGTAGACTGCCACTTTAATAATGTTTAAGTATACCTAATCTATTTCTTTTCTGTTCCTAATGTTTCCTAAATATGAAAAAGAAAGAGGATTTTTAAAGTACTTACAGCTGTCTGTTCTTATGTAAATCATGCATAGGCCTGTAATACTCTATCCCAAAATGACTAGCATGAAATGATACCATAAATTTTAATAGAATGTAGAGCAAGTGGGGAATTCCTTTTAAGATTAATTCAAGATATGGTTTTCATGCTAAAAGAATGTTTCGCTTATCAGGAAGAAATTATTCTGTTATTAAAGCTTCAAGGGCATACAATTTTATTCAATTTGAATTCTACATGTATTTTTAAACCACATCAAAATTACTTCTTTCTAGATTCTTCATAAAGTGCTCTTTAGTCATATATATTTCCTAGAGTCTTTTATTTGTAATTCCCCTTTTTTATTATGCATAGTAACCTGATTATATATAATGCTATACTTCCTGTTCTTCAATGGTCTCCCACATTTCAAAATTCAACAATTCTACAAGTATCTTTATGTAACCCCATACTTCACTATCAAAATGTTAACAAATGATCTGAGAACTTGGCTTACATTTAACTTAAATACATTTCGCTTTAAAAGGCTGGAGATAAATTGTTTATGTGCTTACACTCAAATAAGAATATAACTTTCAATATTTGCTTTAAATGAGAATAAAGGTTTAATAACAAACACAATTTTTTTTAACTTCTTCTATGTGATTTTTCTCCAGTTGGCCTTTATATTGCAAGAGAAAGTGTTCAGCACAGTGATGTACCTACTATGTTGTATATCTGGAACAGATCATTTTAAAAATCCTCTTTTATAAAAATAACTTTCTAATATAATAAAAGAGTAATATTGAAATTGACCGTTTATCCGGGATGCCTAAGCCATGCCCACCAGCAAATCAGAGCGGCTGTATGCAAATTAACCCAGCAAAAAATGGAGGCTGGCAGTCATGGAGCTAGAGTAAACAGGAGGCTTTCGTTGCACCAAGAGTAAATTGTCTGCCTAGGCTGGCTGGGCCTCTACTAAGGCAACATTTTTTCAGTTATAGAAGCCACGGAGCTGAAGCCAACAGGAAGCTTTGTTACTTACCTAGGCCTCAGCTTAAAGCAACAATGTATCAATTATAAAAGATAAATAAACCCCAGAAACCTGCTTCCAGCCAGCCTTGCTGGGATGTTGGGTCAATGGGAGCTGTGAGCAGCATGAAAGCCTGAAAATGGCCCTCAGCTGTGCACCCAGGCTGCCCAGGTACCCCAGTAGGGACTCGAACCCTGAAGGGACTGTAGGAAGTCTGAAAATGGCCCTCAGCCCCTCACCCAGGCTGGCCACACCCCAATGGGGTGAGGGTCCACACTGGGGGGCTTGGCCAGCTTGCAAACAGCCATCAGCCCCTCATTCAGGCTGACCAGGCATGCCAGCAGGTGGACATCCCAGAGGGGTCCGACTGTGAGAAGGCATAGGCTGGGCTGAGGGACCTCCCGAGTGCATAAATTTTTGTGCACTGGGCCCCTAGTTCTTCAATAATAATAATGGCATCAAGTAGATATTAGCAATGGCCAAGCAAAGAAATACAGCTAGTTGTATTGAACTTTGTAAAAAGTATGTCAAGCCCTGGCTGGTTTGGCTCAGTGGATAGAGTGTTGGCCTGCAGATTGAAGGGTCTCAGGTTTGATTCCAGTCAAGGGCACATGCTAGGATTTAGGGCTTCATCCCCAGTGTGGGACATGCAGGAGGCAGCCGATCAATGATTCTCTCATCATTGATGTTTCTCTCTCTCTTCCTCTCCCTTCTTGTCTGAAATTAATAAAAAATATGTTAAAAGTAATATATTTTAATATATTTTTTAAGATACATTTTATTGATTTTTTTTTTTTTTTTTTTTTTTTTTTACAGAGTGGAAGGGAGAGGGATAGAGAGTTAGAAACATCAATGAGAGAGAAACATCGATCAGCTGCCTCCTGCACACTGCCTACTGGGGATGTGCCCGCAACCAAGGTACATGCCCTTGACTGGAATTGAACCCAGGACCTTTCAGTTTACAGGCTATTGCTTTATCCACTGAGCCAAACCGATTAGGGCCAAAAGTAATATTTTAATAAACCAAGTTTATTAATAATCTACAAAAGATATAATCTTGATAACTACTGAATCATGCTCTGATCTAACTTTTTTATTAGTGCATTAGTTTTAAAACATACAATTTAGTGTAAAAAAAGTTCAGAACTGAAGATATTAAAATGTACAAACTAAAATTTGTACGTGAGAAGAAACAGGGTTTGTTACAACAAAATATGCCTCTTTGGGAATACAGATTATGTTAAACTGGCTATTTTAAGAAAAATACTCCAGAAGAACCTCTGACCTTTCCCCCTAATTATCTAAAAAGAATTGAGACAGAGGACCTGCTCATGGAAAGGAGATACAATCAGTATCCTATGAAGGAGTATGACAGGAAGGAAGATAATAAGGCCCATTTGTTCAAAGTCCTCTCTGTGAAAGATGGCTCAGCAAACATTTGCTTACCAAACATTTTTTTCATCTCCTTGTGAGTTGCCTTTCTGACCACTGAAGTTCCAGACCACACCACCCTGCCTTCTTAGCTCTAGATGGACTATAAGCCTCAAATATCAGATTTGTCCTCCAGTCTCATTCTTATGGCATCTCCATGTGTACATATGTAATGAACTTGCTAATGTTCTCTTATTAATTTGCCTCATGCCAATTTGATTAATCCAGTGAGAAGAATACACCAGGATCCCCCACAACAATAAATGCCTCACAAGTCTCACTCCATTTGTCTGAGTCTTAAATAAAAATACACTAAATGTTTATTTTAAATGACTGAACTAAAATAACTCAAGCTTCCTTCTTTCATCTTTACAATAACTATGTTCTCAGTTATTTAGAATTTAGTGTTGGATATATTAATATGTAGTACCACAAGAGTTAGAAAAAAATTGATCTTAAAGTTTACTAGATAATTCTGAACTGTATGTTTAAACTCTAACTAGAAATTCTCTCAATTATCTTTTATTTAAAAACTAGAGGCCTGGTGCATGAAATTTGTGCATTTGGGTATGTCCCTCTCCAATCTGAGACCCCTCAGGGGATATCTCCAGTCTGGAACCCATTGGGGGATATCTGGACCCCTG
>PVJC01028824.1:0-22304 GCA_004026665.1 Murina feae | reverse complement strand
GCCTCCCCAATTACCTGAGGTGGACACTCTTGGTGCACCCCTTTATGGGCTGTGTGCACAGTCTTGTTGTAGTTAAGCCTGATTTCTGTTGGTGTCACTGGTAGGAAATGACCTCCAGGCCAATTGACTGTGAGGTCCAGCTGTGTCTACGGTGGGAGAACTGCTGTGCAGGAAACACCCTTGTGGGACAGGACTTGCTTCAGTGGGGCTTTGGTGCTCACTGGGTCTGCCCCTTGAGTGTGTTGCTTATGTATGTGAAGAGTTGTAGTCTGATATGGTCTCACACTGACCACTGGGTACACTGGCTCTTGGATCTCCAAGGAGGTGCAAAGTTAGCCATTGCCTGGGGCCGCCCAGTAGGAGCTATGGAGAGATCTGCAGCTTCCTTCTCTTTGTATAGGGTTTGGAAGTGCCCAGGTGAGGCCCAGCTGTGTAGCAAGGCAGGCTGCTGCCGCCAGATTGATTGCTTTGGGGCTACCTGACCCAGATGCTGCCTGTTTGACAGGTTTTAGGCTAAGAAAGGATAGGCCATTTATATGTAAAAGCCGCTGGTCACAGCTTTGGTGGGGTTTTAAATTGGGTGGGGTGGGATCTTAGGGAATGACCAGGGCAGAGCAAACAGCAGTGGCTGCCAGTTAGCCCTGCACCAGAGAAGTCCCAGTATAGGAACAGTGACTGCTTCGAGTATCTCCATCTGAAAAAAAGCCACCTTCATGTTCCTGTCCTGTTGCTTGTTTCTCCCCATATGTGTCTGGGTCCCCCAGCATCTTGCTTAGAACTGGAGTTCAGAACAAGCGGGAGCTTGTATCTCCCTCCTGATTTAAAAAAGCAGTGCACCTGGGTGCCAGTCCATTCCGTGCCTCCGCAACTCCTACCAGTCTCAGTGTGCTTTCTTCTCTGCCTCTCTAGTTGTAGAACTTCCACTTAGCCAGCTTTCCCACGGTTCTGGATGATAATTGTTCTTTTAGTTATAATTTTGATGTGGTTGTGAGAGGCAGCAAGTACAGGTATTTACCTATGTAAGACAATATTTTTAACTTTTTTTAAAAATTGAGGTTAAATTGACATTACATTAGTTTCATTATGTAGTGATTCATTATTTGTATATATTGCAAAATGAAATATTTAAATCTTGGTTAGCCACATACTCTCTTTAAACAACCACTCAACCCCACTGTTATAGCACAAAAGCAGCTATAGACATTGCACAAGAGAGGGGATATGGCTGTGTTCCAATAAAACTTTATTTACAACAAAGGCAGTTAGTTGAATTTGGCCATGGGTCATTGTTTGTTGACCCCTATTCTAAATAAAATGTTGATACTTAGTAGGATTGTAAATCTATGTATTAGCATCCTGGAGAGTAGAGTGGACATGGAATTGTTCATGGTTAAATATTCAGCAGCAAGAATTATGAGAGAATATGTGCATTTTGGGGTGTAGGGAAGCACGGGACTTTGTTGGAAAGTCTGTAAGGAGGATTCTCTGAAAGGTTGGAGGCCTCCAGGGGATTTTTACTGAAGGCAGACCCTGCCTTGACTTTTCTAAACATATTTGAGCCCCCTGGTGTTTTACTCGAATCTTTATGTTTAGACTTCAAAACGTCCTTGGTTAAATAAAGGCACAAGAGATGCGTGTATTTTCTCAAGGATACTTAACCCTGCTGATAGTATCTAGAGGTTAATTTTAGTTCAAGTTGTTGCTCTAATAAAAGTCTAATAAAAGCAGGAAAATGGGGCTGTCTGGTTGCTTTAGCCACACAGTCCCTTAACATTCTCTTTCACAGAAACATGTGTCAGAGAAGTCATTCATCCATTGCTCAGGGTCTGCTGGTCAGTCCTGCCAGTGAGGGAGGGGAGGTTGGGTGCAACTAGGTTGCATTTACAAAGGGGTTTTGGAAAATTGAAACATTTATTGAGATCAGTACTTTTACCAACTCCTTGTATAAGTAGACCTAAGAGCAAGAGGAAATACTTTTTAAAAATATATATATTTTTATCGATTTCAGAGAGGAAGAAAGAGAGACAGAGAGAAACTTCAGTGATGAGAGAGAATCATTGATCGACTGCCTCCTGCATGCCCCACACTGGGCATCAAGTCCGCAACCTTGGCATGTGTTCTGACCAGAAATCGAACTGTGATCTCTAGGTTCATGGGTTGATGCTTAACCACTAAGGCTGGGCAAGAGGAAACATTTTTTTCCTGCCAAATGACTGTGAGGATGGCAGGCCTTTGTCATGATTAGTTTAAAAGTCTATAGCATTCGAAATTTAATTCATTATGACTCTGAATACAAAGAAATTAATGTTATCATAGGTAAACCATAAATAATAAATATTAACTGACTAATAGTTTACTTTTAAATTATTACATTATTTTCTTTACTATATCTAGTAGTCACTCAATTCTTTTGGGTGGCTCCTTAGACAAATATAATACCAGGATAATATTTTAATACTATTTATTCTTTATGTTAGGGGTTTTTTAAAGACAATTTTATATGTCAGTGAGCTTGTAATCACAATACTAAGATTCTGCTGCAGGATGAAAATGGACTTGTTGAGTTTACTTAATACATTGTTTTGTAAAGGGGAGAGAAGATTGCCTATTTTAATTTAGCAAATGATGATATCAATTAGTACTTCAAGTCTCTTATTATAATTCCCTAATTCAGAATAATTGTGGGTACTAACCATCTTTTTTGGTGGAAAAGTAAGTTCTAGAATATCTTAAACGTCTTAAGAACTCTGTATTTTAAGAAAAACTACACGAGGCAAATCAATGGAAAAAATTCTTATCACATACCAGTTCACATTTACTAGAAAAGTACATATAATTTCAGCATCATTATGCTATGAAGGCAGAATGAAGGAATTATTAAATTTATGAACCAGTAGTTTAGAAAACTAGAATATTTATCCCGTTTTTTCTGTGACACTGGAAACAAAGTGAATATTTTGAACTCAAAATAACCAGATACTACAGAATTGCAAACAGTTCTCTCAGTCTTAATGTGCCTTTACTCAGCTATTTCCCCTTAAAAAATCCTGTTGATCTTTAAAGTGCTCTGTAAAAATATTCTAAATATGGCCCTATAAATTACATGAATATTTTCCTTGGATGAGTAGGATGAGATTCATCTCCAGGTATGTGTATTTTCAAATTAGGTAGCTTGTTTACTGATTGGTTATGCAGCTTTGCTGCCCACCTATTATTTTAAAAAATTGTTTTGCATACTGTTGGCACTTAGTAGATATTTGAACAAACGAATTGAAATATCTAATCAACCCTTAAAATTCAGAGATCTTCCCTGAATAGATTGGTAGAAACTATTGTTTTCTCTAGTCTAATCAAATGGTCAGTTTGGCCCTAAGATGAAGTTATTAATTTAGGTACATGGTTAGCCACTGGTCTACCTGTGTTTATAGATGTAACAGTTAAGAATATTTATAAAAATAGTTAGTTTTGCTATACTATAGGCTTAATTGGCATTATATTTTAAAATTCACATTATGTTGGATATAGTGTACTCACTTATTTCAACTCTCTTTTTCCATAGTTGTGGCAATATATGATTATACAAAAGACAAGGATGATGAGCTGTCATTTATGGAGGGTGCAATCATTTATGTAATAAAGAAGAATGATGATGGCTGGTATGAAGGAGTCTGCAATCGAGTGACTGGTCTGTTCCCTGGGAACTATGTTGAATCAATCATGCACTATACTGATTAAAATGTTTTGCTTTTAAAGTAGGTTCTTATTACTCAATCATACTGTGGGACTATTAATGGTTAAAAAAATTGTCTTAAAATGTGCCCATATTTTCAGGACATGCTGTTTTATTGGTATAATTGAATGTCTACCTTGTAAGCATAAATCTTTGAGGCAGTTTGTGTATTGCTAAATAGCAATTTATACAAGAGGCTGTCCATAACTGTTTATGCTTATATACTTACTTACATAATGTTAACTTTATGACCAGCTTAAATATTCTGGGGGTCTGGGGTAAAATATTTAACAAATCATGATTCAGATTGTACCATTAATGTTTCAGTGTAGCATGGTTACTAATGCTATGTCAGACTAATATTGAAATCAGAAACTTAAATGCTGGTGCTGGTCATATCTTTTGTTTAGACTTTCTCATTCTTGAACTATAACTATTTGTTTAAAGCATGCATACAAATTAATTATTGAAATATAATTCTTAAAAATCCAAGATGCTTCCAATTTGTGTGATATTTTCTTGGAGTACTCGTACTTAGGTCTCTTGAAATGAATCGAGTCTCCAAGATTTCCATGTGAAACAAAACAAACAAAAAAAGGGTTATCTGTAATGTTATAATTAAGTTTTTTAATGAGTGAATTTGCATTATAAATTTTTTCCACTCACAAATACATAAGTGAACCAAAGGTTTTTGTCCTTTCCTTCACTGATTTGTTTTTAAAAAAATAAATAAAAGATACTGATTTATTGCAGAATTGTTCTATTTTCTCAGCATATGAACTTCAGCCTTATCTCAACCTGTCCCAATATCAAATGTGACTGATTTTTGAAGATTTAAAATCTGAAAGTTATTTACAAGTCAATCTACTTACTTGCTTTTCTAAAGTGATTTTTTTCAGAGCTAAGAAAATGTGTAGAAGTATTCACTTCTGTGGGTAAAATTCTTAAGGATTGCTGTTATTAGTCCCCCAGTTTTCCAGTGGACTGTTGTTCAGTAAAATTATAAGTATCTTTTACATACTGTTTTGTAGAAGTGGATGCAATTGATTTTGAATAGGCACTGTTTAATTCATTAATTGGTACTGGCAACACATTTTTAAAGTAATTGGGGAAAAACTGGGTCATATATTAATCAGTGAACAGGGATATACCTGACCAGCAGATTGTTTTTGTCTTTTGACATAATTGAAATGCAACACATGCACTTTGTGTGTCTCCTCTTAATTTAAGGAGGTTTAGAAGGATGTTTTATCTTGTGTACAATTCTGTATTGCCTAGGGTACTAAATAGAGCGCTCAAATGTGGGTTCTGTGTATTGAGGAATTGTCTGGATTTCAAATTGCAGCTTATGTACTGGGCGTTACAGACTATAATAGCATAGTAAATGGTAAGACTAGTGCAAAACATTTATTTCTGAGAGTTAAAGACCATTGCTACTAAATCAATGTGACTGTTGCATATGCATTTTGCCTTGATAATTTTACACATGATTTCAGCATCACTAGTGATCAGCTAAGCTACATTTTACATTCATTTTTTTCCAAGTGGAATGTTGTCTTAATTTTGTATATAACTCATCTAAATTTTATGTGCAGTCTTTTATAATAAACCATTCTCTTATATGAAATTTTGGATGCTGTTAAAATCTAATGCTGATTGAAATGTAGACTTCACAGCTCTCTGACATTTACTCCTATGGTGAAACAAGACAAACCATTTTAGTTTTAACATTGATTATTTGTTTAATGGCTTTACATGTGACTATTAACAGTGTAAACAATACCACATATAACCATCAAGATGCCTCGATTAGAATTTACAGGATTAGAATAACAGTTTCAGATGATTTAATTATTTTAAAACTTTTCTGAAAAACGTTGCTAATAAAATAACTGCCATCATTAAGGTTGAAATGATTTTTTAAAATGATTTTTGGTTATGTGCACATGAAGCAAAGTATATTCCACAAAATTCTTTAGGCACAGTCTGGTAAAATAGCTGCCAGAAATAACAGAAAGACTTGTCATTTATCTCTTGTGAGTACAGTTTCCGAGAGTTGTATGAGGGCATCTCTTTCTGGGGATGGTCGAAGTTTACTGATCTCTCTTACTGCTTCGTGGCAGTACCGCTGGGCGAGGTAGGTTGTTTGCTGCACACCATCACTCTATGAAATACAGAAAGAAACAGAACAGATGTGTGTTACCTGCTGGATCGGCTCTTAAATTCATTATAATGAATTAAAAACTATTTTGAGATTAGATTAGTTAATAGCCAAACTATGTTTCTAACATTCTCTCTTGAACTCACAGTTCTAGCTTCCCCTGCCTAGTTCTGTTAAGCCCTTTTCTCTGATTAAAGCAAATTTTTACTCCATTAGCATACAAAGTAACTAATTGATTAATATCAAGTAGCCATCTATTTTTTTTTCACTTTTAAATATACTTTTATTTTTGAAAGTACTACAGATATCTCCCATCCCCACCACCTTCCACCCAGCCTCTTAGCCATCTATTTTTAATTTTAAGTACTAGAACTTTTTAAGAAGTTGTTATAAAATATCTATACAATAAATTTTTAAATGAAAAAAAAATCTTAAGTGGAAGTTAAAAAAAATCCTATATAATAAAAAGATAATATGCAAATGACCCTAACAGCAGAACCACTGGGAATGACTGGTCACTATGACACACACTGACCACCAGGGGGCAGACACTCAATGCAGGAGCTGCCCCTGGTGGTCAGTGCACTCCCACAGGGGGAGCTCTGCTCAACCACAAGCCAGGCTGACAGCTGCCAGTACATGGTGGTGGTGGGAGCCTCTCCCATCTTCTCAGCAGTACTAAGAATGTCTGATTGCACCTTAGGCCTGCTCCTCGCTGGCAAGTGGACATCCCCCAAGGCCCCCTGGGCTGCCAGAGTGATGTCTGACTGCCAGCTTAGGCCTGATCGCCCAGGGAGCGGGCCTAAGCCAGCATGTGGACATCCCCCGAGGGTTCCCAGAATGCAAGAGGGCATAGGCCTGGCTGAGGGACCCTCCCCCCCGAAGTGCACAAATTTTTGTGCACCAGGCCTCTAGTACATAATAAAAATACACAAGAGCTGATGATGTAAATGTACACAAGAAATGAGTTTTCTTCTAAAGGCACCAGCTTTTTTATCCATTGTTTTTTTTTTAAATTTAATTATAAGCATTAGTTATTATCTATTGCCTGCCTGCTAAAGAAAGGTGAGAATTTAACCTACATATCCTGTAATCCAAATTTGATTATATAGGGTGGGGCAAGAGTAGGGTTACAGTAGTGAGGACATGAAAGTTTGTTTTATTATATTGTATTATTTTCCATAAAAGCAACTATAAAACTACATTTGCCTCCACCTTGTATTGCTGCCTTTAGTTCTGTTGATTACTTTTGCCATCTTTATCTTGTCTGACTTTATCTTGTATAGATGAGGAAACCAGTGCTCCCATTCTTTCCATTATTTCAGAGATGAAGGGAGAGGGAGAGTAGAAACATCAGTGATGAGAAGGAATCACTCATCAGCTGCCTCCTGCACACCCCGCATTGGCGATCGAGCCCACAACTCAGGCATGTGCTCTGACCAGGAATTAAACCACGATGACCTGGTTCATAGGTCAACGCTCAAACAGTGAACCACACTGACCAGGCCCATTCTTTCCACTTTTAAGTACCTTAACACTACATACAGGTTTTGTAACCATGTTTTTTGTTTTCTAAAAGCTGAACACTTTACATTATCGGAAGCTTACATTTCTGTAATATAAAAATGGGTACTGTATGATCAAGTCAGCAATTTTATTTCCTTCTCCATGGTTCCAAGTTCATGATGCCTCTATCATCGAGTAGAATATTTCTCACATGTTGAAAGGCCTCTGATTTTCTATACTCTTCCAACTGACACAAAATGACACATTTTAGTTGGCTGTGCCTTAGAAGTGTGTATTATAGAACACACTTCTAAATATAATTGCCTCCTTGTCTTCCTCTTTGGGAACAGAGCTCAAATTCCTAATATTTCTAATTCCTTAATGTTCTATTTGTTACATCTATACTAGTATATATTTATTAGCTCTTGTACAATTACCATTGCAGGGTGACTTTTTATTGAACTCTTGGGTTCATTCCACTGGTTTTAATATTCACGTCTTCCTCTTGGGGTTTTCACACTTTTGCTGAAATACACCCACAAATAACTTACCCAGAAAATGGGATTGGAAGCCAGCTGTTTCATCCTTAAGTGTGATAATGACTTGCATTCAGAGTTATTGGACTAGATACAGAATTGTAGGTTTAAAATGTTTCATCACCATTTATTTGGAAGGCCCTGTTCACTGCCTGCTAGTATTTGTTATAGGGTTGTGCTGATGCTCTTAGGAGTTTTTCTCATTTACTCCCCTTGCTGCTTTACATCTTGGAAGATTCTCTCATGTCCATGTTCCTACTTTTCTTAGGAGTTAGCTTCCAGTCATTTAAAATTTCTCAGAGCTCATTCTTTTCCATTGTTTAAAGACAATATTCTGTTCTTGTTTTATGAGTGGTTATTTTTTAATCCCCTTAATTATATTTTCTTCTTTGTTTATCTTAGTCTCTTTCATTTAGCAAACTTTAATCAGTTATTTAGTAATCCTACTAAATACTAGCTGTCCATTCATATTTAATGAGGGAATAGTGATTGGAAGCTCTGGGTGGAAAGGGAGCTAGAATTGGAGAATTTGTTCTGTGGATTTTTTTTTTCTAGGTTCTTTGATGCATAGGCTTGCTGTACAGTGTTTTACAATAAGAACTATAATTAATTTGTCGTCAGTTCCACTTCTCCCGAGCCTTCGGTAATACCGTTATTTCTGAAGCCAGAACCTCTCCCAGGCACAGCAACTTTATCAGCTACAGCCCCCTCTCATATTGAATTTTTACTAGTACTGCCAAACTACCCTCCAAAAGGGTGGTAACCCATAGAAATTATGATGAATAAGAGTGTGGAGAGCCCTGACTGGTTTGGTTCAATGGATAGAGCGTTGGCCTGCGGACTCAAAAGTCCCAGGTTTGATTCCAGTCAAGCACATGTACCTTGGTTGCGGGCACATCCCCAGTGGGGGGTGTAAAAAGGGGCAGCTGATGGATGTTTCTCTCTCATTGATGTTTCTAACTCTCTCCCTTCCTCTCTGCAAAAATATCAGTAAAATATATTGTAAAAAAAAGAGTATGGAGAGGTAAAAGAGAAACATATCTTTTGGAGGAGTTTTGCTTTTTGGAAATTAAAATAAAAATCTAAAAGGTAATTATTTGGAATTCTTCCAAGTATTGTACTAATTATAGCTCTCAGACCATATTTGCTTACTAAAAACTGCTCACTTCATCTCATTAACTAGATCTATTGGTTTCAAGTGACTTCAGATTTACATATTAGAAAGAGCTCATTCTTAAAAGATAGTCATCAAAACTTAAAATATACAGAAAGATCTGGCTTAAACAGAAAAGCACTGAGGATATGTGGCAATACATTTGAAATAAGCTTACAGCTCCGAAGTCTAAATAATTCAGTTTGCCTATGTTGGTTTAATTTTTAAAGATAACATACCTTTAATCACACCGTTATGGCAGTTATATAGGATAGAGTAGGAAAAAGCCAATTTTGAGTAGACTGCTATAATCGTCTATCCATGTGAGGGCCTGGGCTAGGTTGGAGGCAAGTCTGGTGACTGGGAGGATCTTCATGCTGCTGATAGATGTGGGGAGACTGGTCCCAAACCAATGGATCTCAACGCATTAGAATCACTTGGGTAGCTTTCAAAAACCTTTAATGTCCAATCCCTACCCAAGGCCAATTAAATTACCATCACTGGAAAGAATTCTGGAAGAAAAATGAACTATACAAGTTTTTCCTTCTCAAGAGTTTTTGTCAAATCAAGAACGGACTAAACTTGGTCTTGTATCTAAAATGTAATGTTATTGTTACTTGTTTGGTTAAAAAAACTTTCCCACATTGTATCTGCTGATACCTTGCCTTTTTTTTTTTTTTTTTTTTTAGAATAATCTTACCTGTAGTACATACTGTCGAGCTCTGTCCACATCTCCTGGCAAACTGAACCGTCTCATTATCAAAGCATTCATTTCTGGGAACTAACCATAAAAAAAGAAAAATCTATTTATTGCTCCTGGCAGAATCAAATGTTCTAATACTAGTTTGTAACAATAGGAACAAAAAGGTGATTTGTTCACATAGGGGAGCAGTAAATTGTAGCAATTAAAGAAGCAGAGCTAAGAAAGATACCCATTTTCCATGCCCAGAGACAGGGCGGGTACACAGTACTCATTCATGGCCCACTGCTAAGTAGTAAAATCTCCTGACTTCTTTTATGGTTCTCGAACTTTTGATTGCACCAGAATCACCCTAAGTTTCTAATTCAGTAGGGGTGGGCGGAGCATGCATTTCTCATAGGTCTAGCGTTTGCCGACGTTTTCAGAATCACTAGGTTAGTATGAGGGTGGGAATTAGGCATTCTACTTTTAGTATTGAGTGACATCTGGCCCAGCTGGTGGTGTTCAGTGGTTTAGTGTCCAACCATAAACCAAGAGGTCACCAGTTCGATTCCTGGTGGAGGCACATGCCCTGGTTGCGGGGGTTTGGTCCCCAGTAGGTGGCATGCAGGAAGCAGCCAATTGTGTTACTCTCTCATTGATGTTTCCATCTTTCTATCCTTTTTCCTTCCATGGCTCGCTTGTTTGCTCTTTCAAAAAAAAAAAATCAATAGAGTGACACTTAAAAGCTACTGGGGTTTCTGAGCAGCTAGTATGCAGAGCTCTGCCTTAGCAGCTTGTGGAGGGACTGGATCAATGCAGCGGTGCTCACTGCTGACTGCACACTGGAATCACTTGGGGGTTTATAATACTCTTGCCTGGATCTACTGCCAAAGACTAATTATATTGGCTTGGGTCTGGCCCTGTCATCAGGATTTTAAAAACTCTCCAGGTGTTTTTCTGTGCAGCCAAGGTTGAAAAACCATTGACTTAGAGGAGAGAGAGGTAGAAATACCAGTCAGGTTACTCTAGTAAATTATAAAGAAGACCAGTGTTAAGCTGATGTAATAAGAGGAAATGAGAAAACAGGCACAAAAGGCATTGAAGAAAGAAAGACCTATCTTCTATGATACTTAACAATTTAGGAGAACTGTCGCTATTTATAGAATTAGGAAGCCAGGCACCGTTTTCCAGATCCAGGCTATTGAGTTGGTCCTGCCACAGCTAAGTGAGTTCCTCAGTGTCTTGGGTCCTAGCCTCCTCATCTATGTCACGGAGGAGCTGAGCTACATGATCCGAAATCCAGTAGCTCCAACAGCTTATGGTTCCACCAAGTAAGAAGTCAAATGGTGTTTGGACTTGGATACGTCAGTGCTTACAGCAGCTGCCATAGGTTTTCCCTGGCAGTGAGCCTGGAAGGTGAAATAAGTGGTTATACTGACACCACCAGTGTTAGTAATCCTAGAAACAAAGACAGGACATACAGAAAACCTCAGGCAGATGATGGCAGATGAGGAATTAAGAGTGTTCCTTTCAGAGCAAAGTATGTGTCAGGTCGCAGTTCTAAACAGGTATAGTCTGCTACCTTACTCATAATATTTAAAGAGCCAGCAACTGGTGAGTTCTTAAATGAAAACCAGTAATCTGCTTTAGTTACTGGTCTTTTAAGAATAAAATAATTTAAGCTTCACAGGAAACAAATAGGAAAGCTCAAATCAGTCTATTTTAGTGGTTAAAATATTAACCACAGAATTTAACAGTTGTTAAAAGGCATTTTAAAAAACATTTTTATTGATTTCACAGAGGAAGACAGAGGGAGAGAGAGAACACTGATACAGATGCATGGATTCACTGCCCCCTGCTGGGGACTGAACCGGTGACTTCTTGGGTCAACACACTCAACCACTGAGCCATACTTAGCCAGGCTAAAAGGCATTTAAAAAATTTTTTTTTTCTATTTTGTTCTTTAGATTCCACATATGAGTGATATCATGCGATACTTGTCTTTCTCTGACTGGCTTATTTCACTTAGCAAAATATTCTCCAGGTCCCTCCATGCTGTCTCTCAAAGGGTAAGAGATCCCTCTTGTTTACTGCTGCATAGTATTATATGATATAAAAGCATTTAAAAAAGTAATACCACATTCCAAAATTGGCTTTCTAGAAGCTTATATTCTCAAAGCTGATGCAATACTGTTGAGTTTTTTCTGTAATACCAACAAACGTGGATGGATTTGATTCCGGTCAAGGCATGTACCTCAGTCGCAGGCTCCTCCCCAGCCTGAGCCCTAGTCGGGGCGTGTGCAGGAGGCAGCCAATTGATGTGTTCCTCTCACTTCGATATTTCTCTCTGTCTTTCCCTCTATCTTCCTCTCTCTCTAAAAATCAGTGGATTTTTTATCCTCATGTGAGGATAAAAAAACAAAGCATACACATAAAAGATTTAACCTGAGGTTTTTGTTCTTAAAGAAAATATGTACACACATACTCATGGAAGGACACTGTCATCACTGGGACCTCTCTAGAAATCTCCAACCTTTTCTTAAATACCTTGAATCAGCTGTTATCAAGAAACCCTGTCAGAGACTGTGGAATCTTAGAGGGAAGGCAGGGGAGGCTGGGTGGGTGGGAAGAGATCAACCAAATAACTTGCATGTATATATGCATAACCCATGGACACAGATAAGAAGGTGGTGAAGGCTAGGGTGGGAGTGGAAGTGGGCTAGAAGATGTCAATGAAGGGAAAAGGGGGACATATGTAATGTTTTCAAAAATAAACATTAAAAAAAGAAAAAAATGCCTTCAGAGAGATGTCAAAAATAAATGAATTCCAGAACATTTCTATCAAGTTGCTGGATCCAACAAATGACAAGTTCCCCCTGCTAAGTTATAAAGGAAAAGCTACTTCCCAAGGTTCATTATCTTGGTCCAGTGAGACAAGTGGAAAAGTTCAAACATGGATTTTTCTAATATACAAACAGCTCACCTGCCTATGGACAAAGAGTACAAACGTCTTACAACTAGCTTCTCCACTAAATGGGTAGGTTAATCACAAACTATGAAAGCTGACACACAGGCTCTTCTGTGAGTGTTGTTAGTGCATTTTCAGAGCCATGCCTATTCTGTGGGGAGGCCTACTGGCGACCCCTTCACCAGGCACTAGCTTTCACAGCAGGGGCAGCAGCGCTATACTGTGTAATAACATAAACAGTGGTCTTAGAAGACTGGGAGCATTTAACAAACTATGAAAACAATGTATTTTCATTAAATGGCGATACTGCACATTCTATGTTATTTTTGGAACTTGTTTTACCCCAAAGTTCTGGCCAACAATCCTTTTTTTGACAGTGTAATCTTTAGTAGAGCATACGCTTAATTTGAAAACAATTTATAAATGCTCAAGAGGCCTGGTGCACAACTTTGTGCACCAGTGGGTTCCCTCGGCATGGCCTGTGGGGATCCGAGGAGGAGCCGCTCCCGGTCAGCTGAGCGGTGCTCCCATGGTGGGAGCGCACTGACCACCAGGAGGTAGCTCTTGCGTTGAGTGTGTCCTGGTGGTCAGTGCACGTCATAGCGGCCAGTCAAATGGTCATTCGGTCATCCGGTAGCTTAGGCTTTTATATATACCAGTGGCCTGGTGCATGAAATTCATGCACGGGTGGGGTGGGGGGGGGTTCCCTCAGCCCAGCCTGTACCCTCTCCAACTGGGGAGCTCTTGGAGGATGTCCGACTGCTGGTTTAGGCCCGATTCCACCAAATGCCGATTTAGGCCTGATTCCTAAACCAGCAGTCGGACATCCCCCTCGCAATCTGGGACCACTGGCTCCTAACCGCTCACCTGGCTGCCTGCCTGATTGCCCCTAACTCCTCAGCCTGCCTGCCTGATCACCCTTAACCCCTATGCTTGTCTCCCTGATTGCCTTAACCTCTCTGCCTGTCTGCCCGTAACTGCCTCTGCCTGCCTGCTTGATTGCCCCTAAATGCCCTCCCCTGCTGGCCTGATCTCGCCCCCAACTGCCCTCCCCTGCTGGCCAATTTGGTTCTGATTGGTCGGTTTCTATGCCAGTTGGCAATAAAAGCTTCATCTCCTAGGCAGTCATTGGCTCCTCACAGTTCACCCAGATTTGGTTCTGATTGGTCAGTTTCTATGCCAGTCAGCATCTCTGGGCCTATCAACAGAGCCTGATCAGAGGGGCAGGGCTGATCAGCAGCCCCCACGGAAGCCCAGAGAGAAACAGGTGTGGCTGCTGGCAAAGCCCAGGGAGAAAGAGAGTCAATGGCTGATGAATAGCTGCCACGGAGGCTGCGGATCAGACCCTGCCTCTCTCCGAGCCTGATCCACAGCCCCCTCAGCAGTCACTGACCGCAGGACTGACTTCTGGTGTTCGGTCGATCCTTCAATTGGTTGTTACAGACCCTAGGTTTTTATATTTTAGGGTAGACTAGAAGCTTGATGCATGAAATTTGTGCACAGGTGGGGTTCCTAGGCCTGGCTGGCAGTTATGGCCTATTGGAGTCTTCTTGCTCAGTCCTGATCAGGGCCAGGCCAACTGGGGCCTGCCGGCCGGAGGGAGAAACCACAGGAGGTTGGCTGGCCATGGGAGCGCACTGACCACCAGGGGGCAGCTCAGGAAAGTGGTCCTGTCCAGAGTTACTTCCTGCTGAGCCTCATTCTGTGTTCTGTTTTCTGATGCTTCAGTGTGCCTTTTAACTCCTTCCACTGCCTGATGGGCAGATGGGAAAAGTGTTGTCTGGTGAGGGTCAGTGTGTGCCTTGTTATACTGGATTTCCTAGTGAAGCACATAGAAAAATGTGGTTTGGGGCACTCTAAGCTTTGTTCTTTTTCCTATTTTTTTTTTAAAAACTCGCATTATCAATCTTTTTTACATTACTGACAAGTCAGTTATGTAGGAGTGGTCCATTTTCCTCCTGACTTTGCCCCACTGTATTTGAAGGCAGAATTACTCAGTACTACTATGCAGAAGAAAGCAGATTAGTCCCTTTGGAAATATTCCCATAATAAAACACAATCACAAGAGGCATCCATTCTCAATCACCTTAAGGTTTAAGTAGGACTTGACTATTCGTACTATGGAGCTCATGACAATTATTTATAATTAAGACTGCTTTTTAGTAGACTGTGAGGTGCTTCAGGGAGAGGAACTGTCCCTTAGTCCTCTAGATAACCCCGGAGCCTAGCTAAAGGGATATTGACCAAGTAGGTTGAATCTTGGTGCAATCAGTCCATCTTATTCTTCTTTATTCACATTTACTGCCAGGTTCTACGGAGTAGATTAATTTTTTAAAAATTGTGTAGATGGTAACCAGTGACTGATCTTTTCCAATCTCAGGCATACCATCACATGGCTTATGAATCCTGTTTTTGTGGCTTAATGGTAAAGAAAACGTTCCTCACTTACGCTTTAATGTATTTAAGGGAATTTTATAAATTTCTGTCATAACTTGGCAGTGTATTAACATTCTTGAGTTTTGGGCTGGTGAGTTAGTCTCAATAGGAGAAAGACCCTTTTTATAGCAGGCCTTTCACTTCTCATCTCTGCTTCAAAATTCTGAGAATGGAGCCCAGTACTGAGGACAGATGCTTCCACAAAGTGCTCTCACATTGCACAACCCTCATTCCTCAACTGACTGTTGTCCACTAGTGTGTTACCCAAGATAACCTGGCCCAGTCCCCCAAGCCATCTACCTCTTCTGAGAAGAAGTGTCCTGGTTATGGCTTTACTAGATTGTGGAGAAAAGATAATTTCTCCTTTTTTTTGTCAGAAACAGATCAAAAGCAAGGTCACTGGTTTCTATAATATTCAAATAGAATCACTGAGTTCTATGGAAGGCATGATTTATTTTTGTAAATTCTGGGAAAGTATAGAGGCAAAATCTCTAAAAGACTAAAAGTTACTAAAATTTCATACCAAAGAGCTAATTTTTAATTTCATGGCGTAATTATGAACATCTTACTGCTTTGCAAAAATAATGTATTAAATACTACTAAGATGAAATCTATTAAAAGATGTCCAAACACAAACCAATGTCACACTTCTTCCATTGACATCTGGCACAGCCAAAACGTCCAGAGCGGCTCTGGGACTGCCTGCCCTGCAAGTCCCTGCAGTATCTTTAAAGCCTCCTAAGCTCTTCATCTATATTAAGAATATGAAGGCAGCTTTACTTACTTCCTTGACAGCCCCTCAATCTGGAGGAAGAAGGAACTATGTGGCTCTAGCAGTGCACTCCACTGACTTCTTGACATTTTGAGGCAGTGCCCGAGGCTCTCTGAGAGTAGCCAACAGTCCCATTAAACTTCTGGAACTGGAGAATTTCTTAAGCTTGGAGGCCCTTCCTGTGCCTTTGTAAGGGGTTCTGAGGCACACCCAAAGTCCAGCCCTATAATCAAGATGTGGAAACCACCTTGTCAGTGCTCCAAATACATGGAAATAATCATAATGCTTTCTTAAATGCATATAGCACTTAATTTACAAAGTATCTCCATGAATATTATCTGTTAATCCTCACAACAACCCTAGCATGAAGGTTGTAATCTTCTGTTTTACACTAAAGGAAACAGACAAAGCTTTGAGGTGATTGACCCCAAATGATTGACCCCAACATCTCAGTCACAGAGCCAGGATCAAATCCAGGTAGAAGTCTCTGACCTAAATGCTTTCCTAAATATTCATTATCTAAACTTCCCATTAGCTGTGCCTGGAGGATACTGGTTCTGTATGGCTGCACAGCAGTGTGTCCAAGGGAACTGTACAAAACCTACCTGCTGACAAGCAAATAAGACAGGGCCAGTGGCTAACCCAAGCTTCAGATCAGCTGATGTTGGCTTGCCCATCTGCTCAGAACATGAAGTGAAGTCCAGTACATCATCTATTAGCTAGTGAAAGGACAAAAGGAATGTCATAAGCACCACCATCCCAACATCACGGCCATGCTTCCCACTGTACTAATAGGCCAGTCTTACAAAGCGGACCAACCTGAAAGGCTATTCCCACATTTTTTCCATATTGATAGGCAATCTCATGCACCACTGGGTCAGGGCATCCTAGGACAGAGACCTGGAACAGACAAAGAATCCGAGATAAGTGGCTGGAAGGCAGGAGCGAGGCAGCCTAACACTGCATGGCAGGAATCAGACATCTGTTCCCTTAGGTAAGAGGCAGTGAGGCTAGATGGTGTACAACCAGGAAATATTGCTATCAGGAGACCAAACACGTGCAAGTGGAGTTATGGGCGCTGACCCCTAGGCAGTAAAAAATCCACATATAACTTATGGGGTTTTTTTGTTGTTGTTCAATTAATACTCACCTAAGGATATTTTTTTCTATTGATTTTTAGAGAGTGGAAGGGAGGGAGCAAAGGGAGAAGGGAAAAGAGAGAGAAACATCGATTGGTTGCCTCCTGCACGCAACCCAACTAGGCGGGGCATTGAACCTGCAACCCAGGTGTGTGACCAGGAATTGAACCTGTGACCTTTTCGTTGCATGGCTCAACTCTCCACTGAATGCACTAGCCAGGTTTTAACGCCCCCAAAACTTACCTACTAATAGTCTACTGTTGGCTGAAGCCTTAGAAATAACAGTCAATTAATACATATTTTGCATATTATGAATATTACATACTGTATTCTTACATTAAAGTTAGAGAAAAGTGTGAAGAAAATCATAAGGAAAATACAGTTACAGTATTTACTGGGAAAAAATCTGCATGTAAGTGAACTCGCACAGTCTAGACCTGTGTTATTTAAGGGTCAACTATACCTGTGTTCTTAATGAAAGGATTTTAGTCTCAGATAATTTCCTTAAAATCTAAGAAAACCATCCTTTCTCTCCCTTTTTTCATAGGATAAACCCTCTTTCCCATTGCTTAGGAAAAGCTAAGCTACGCTAGACCAGTCTTGCTGGTTAATTTTGAAATACAAAATAAAGAGACTTCAATATGTGAAATTCTGGCTTCTAGCACTTGACAGTTGTCCCAATTATTGGTTTTTGTTATTTTTCTAGCCCTTCTTTTAGGGATATGGTATCTAATAGAATCATACACACAAAGATGCCATACATATTTCCCCATTTGCAGTCCTTTTTTAAAGTAAGTTTTTAGTGATTCCACTTATTTCTGAAATGTGTGTAACTGCCTAAAGCCTCATGCTTCAGACATAGACATTGTTCTTTCATTATCAAAGGATCTTCCCTGGTCCTGCAGTCTCCTCCGTATTTGTTTTCCTTTCCAGTGGGGAGAAGTAAGACTTTTAGCTAAGTCTTCCTTAAAACTCCACCTGAGTGCAGTTCCTACTGCTCTGCTGAGCATGCTGAGCAGGCTCAGGCCCAGTTTTAGGGAACAAAGACAGTAAACACCAAAACGGGGGAGGGGAGAGGCATCTACTCCACCGGAGAGGGAGCATCTACATTGATCCTCACAAGAAAGCCAGATAGAGCTCCCAGAAACAAAGCAAGTGCTGAAAGAATCGTATCCCATTGTGTGGACATACCATGGTTTCCTCAGCCACTCAGGCCTTTAGGTTTCCACTAGTTCACAATTACAAATACTAGGGATATGTTCATCAGACACAGGAGCGAGGTGAAAGGGCCTTCCCTACTGGTTAAATTTTGTGCATTTGGGCATTAAAATAAATAACAATAAAGGATTATAATCCAAATAATAAGAAATCAAGAGTCTATCATAGACAAAAATCTTCCTTAAAATAGCCCCGGCCGGTTTGGCTCAGTAATTAGAACTTTGGTCCATAGATTTGATTCCAGGTCAACAGCACATACCTGGGTTGCAGGTTCGATCCCCAGCCCCTCAGTCAGGGTGCATGTGGGAGGCAACCAATCAATGTGTCTCACATTGATGTTTCTCTCTCTCTCTCAGAATATTTGGAATATTTCTATCCATATATTTCTACATATAGAAACTCTTATTCAGAGAGCCCACACTGATTGTTTTATTATTCTAATAGTGCTGGAATTTAGGAATAAATCCCACGAAATTGGGTAGTACTCTTCTTCTTCCCTACCCTCCACTCTCTCTAAAAAAATAAAAATCCATGGAAAAAATATTCTCAGGTGACAATTAAACTTCCTTAGAATAAAATACCAACTCAGTGTAAAAATGTGATGTAGAGGAAAAATGGAATTATTCATTTGGCAACCAGCATAGTGATAACTGTCTCAGGAAAGGATTATAAATAGATGCTAAAACCAGAGACTGGGAGTTTTAACTTGAAAGTGAAGAAACCTGGCAGGCACCACCCTAATCAGATGATCAAGTGAGCCTCACTAGCGGTAAGATAAGAGCTGTTCCAGAACAAAAGAGACTACAGATGCATGACAATTAAATGCAATGTGAGAGCGTGTTTTGGATCTTGGACCAGAAAACAAATTGTTTCCATTTGTTATAACAGTATTAGGACAATTGGCAAAATGTGAATAAGGTCCATCTGTAGATTAGATAATAATAACATAACCAAAAAACAGTATTCTATAAATATGACCCACATAAAGTTCTGTGGTGGCACTCTGTATCATTGAAAACTAAATAATAGAAAGACAGCTTATTGATGCCAGCCACATGCATCCACATAAATTCAGAAAACTGAATGTAGGAACACCATCCTCAGTGCTTGGTTCAGGTCGGACTGAGTCACACTGGAGTGCAACCAGACCTCTCAGGTCTCATTCCCATCAGATTTTCTGAAGAACAAGTCATACCTTCACTGGAAAGTTACAGCATGTACTTGGCATGGTTATGTATGTAAATAAATAGCCAATCATTTAAGATTGCTTCTAGTTTCATATCAACCAGTGCCACAAAACAATCCTAGATAGCCCTCTCTTAGATTTTATTACTATTGCCACTAAAATACTGTGAGTGGTTAAAAACAGGGTGAAGTAGTGGTATCCTTAGTAGAGTGAGTATAAGCTGCTAAATTTCCTCCAAGTTCTATAACATCATGGAATTCCGTTAGTTCTCTAATAATCCTGATGTTTAAATTCTCTTTATCCCCTCCTTTGGCATCTATAATTTGACCTGCATGCATTTGTCTGGAGTCCACATATAAAAAATAGCAATTTTGAAAACATAACACCTTTGGAATATATCTACCCATATGCACTTACATATAGAAACTTTTATCCAGGGAGCCCACACTGATTTTGCTTTGTTATTCTAATAGGCTGGAATTTAGGAATACATCCCATGGAAGTGGGTAGATCTGGGATGATGCCAGCGTGCCTCCTAGTGGACAGAATAACACATTTCATGTTTAACAGGGAGAGCCATGTTAACGTTCGTATCCACTGTTCATTGCTAACCTGTTAAGAACAAGGTGCTCTAAGCAGAGGTCTATGACCACAGTTAAGCCTTTCTTGGATGAGTCGGGCCCATCTCCTTGGCCCCGTCATAGGGTTCAGTCGCTGAGCGAATTCATTCCTGTGCTGGCTCCCAAGTAGTGCTGCTGCCACGTACCTATGGGATGTCCGTTTTGTGGACAATGATTCTCAGTGTTTCTAGTTCCAACAGTCCCTCTACCTGCTGGTGCTTCTAACTGCAGGCTCAAGTTGGTGAAACCATCAGCAAGCTTCACTGAACACACCAGGAGCCTTGTAAGGATGGATGTTGATCTTCACAGAAATGTTGGTGATCAAGAGTATGATCAATTAATGGAACAGCTTTACGGCACCCTTTTAAATAGATCATTCTTCTAGTTGGCATTTGTGTCTATCATATTTTCATCAATCTCTCTCTTTTTAAATCCTTACAGAGGGTATTTTTCCCATTGATATATATTTTTTAAGAGAGTGGAGAGGAGGAAGGAGGGCAGGGGGAGAGAGAGAGAGAGAGAGGAGAGAAACATCGATGTAAGAGAGACACATCCAATGATTGCCTCCCACAGACATCCTGACCAGAGTCCGGGATGAAGCCTGCAACTAGGTACATGCCCTGGACCAGGAATCGAATCCAAGACCCTTTGGTCCATGGGCCGATGCTCTAACCACTGAGCAAACAGGCCAGGGCACATCTGAGTCTCTTTTTAAGAAAACTTTCACTTTCTTGGAAATAAAAATAGCCTCTTTAATAAAGACAAAAGTGGCTGAAATCATGGCCAGTATGTTCTACATAATTTACATTCCTTTGGGTTTCAATTAGGTCTTTTTTTAGGAAGAAAATGTCCATATTTTTCCTGGCTCACAATTACCCATTTCTTAACACTTTTCAAAATAGAGACACTACTGGCAGGGGACTTTTTCACCCAAAAGGCCCAAGGAAAAGCTCTTTAACTGTAATTATGTTAAGAGGGTATCATGACAGCAATTGACATTTTCTCTTTACTGGTTTTCTTTCTTGTTGCTTTAATTACAAGGGACTATTACTTGCCCAGGTTTCATCTTTGTTACATCTGTTAGGCTGAGACATATAACAGGGATAATTCTATGGAGAGAACTCTCATTTTTTTATGGGCTAGCACTGGACACCACACATTTTTAGACTATAGATTAAGAACAATGCTAAATGAGGTTTTTAAAAGAAAAGTATGTGGACAGCGGAGGGAAGGCCAGGGAGAATGCTAAGTAAAGAAAATGTTATGGCTTACAATTTATATTCTGAAGAAAAATGGCTTGTTTATATTTCACATAAAAATAATGGGAGAATCTACTAATAAAAAAACCCCACACAAAACACTAAAACAATCTAGTACTATAGGTTAAGACATTTTTTTCCTGGGTAACAGCACTTTGTAACTTTTTAAATGTACACTGTGGGACAGCAATCATGAAAAGAATTACTCATAAGCTGTCCAAAAAATAACATAGTTTGGAAATTAGATTTAGTGACTAAAACTTATTTGGGTTAAACACTTGGGGGGGGGGGAAGATACCAAGTGAATGTCTGCATAGCAGGAGAAGACAAATATGAAAACCGCAGCAGAAGTTCTCCACTGTTTGGGGTTAATTCTTTTCTCAATGACCTCTTGGGGTTTGTGGTACTATTTTAAGGTTCTCCAGTTAATTTTTTTCTAGGAGAATTAGCTCCCAAGAAAGAGCTATGAGGCTTTTTTTTTTTTTTAACTTGAAAAAAGACAGAACGTACATACTGCTTTACAACTGTTGGCTATCAGACTTGCAGTCTTCTTGAAGGTCTTTTCAAGGTAGTGTGCAAATCTTTCATTCTCATTCTCTTTTGATCCTAGCTGAAGAAATTCACCTAAAGAGAAGGAAAGGGATTATTTGAGACATGGTTTTATTGCCCAGCTACATACTAAGATGGAATAAAAAAAGAAAAAAAAAGTCAGAATTAACCTACCACGCACCAGATCTTCAATAACTTGGGTTAAAATAGATATAACAGTTGTATTTCCAATTCGTGCCAGAGCTATAGATGCTGCAGAAAGAATTAAATCTCCAGCAAGAACAGCCTAGAAAAGAAAAAAATCTTTCAGAGAAAAGTGTCAGGACAAGGGTGCCAACAATGAAGCTGACTTCTCAGAAGATACAAACAGAATGAGAAGAAGGGATCAT
>PVJC01028823.1:0-22335 GCA_004026665.1 Murina feae | reverse complement strand
AAAATATTCTTACACTTTCTCTTCTTTCTTTTTTTTTTAACAGATCATAAAATTTCATGACAAGTAGCTTCCAAAAAAACCACGTGAGGCTAAAGTGTGAAGCCAGTCAGAGCGGGCTGCCTTCTGAGAGCAGAGCTGCTATTCCTGCTGCCGGAGCACTTGCTTTAGTCTGAGCTCTGCTTTCTCTTCTGATCTCTCAAGCTCCCGCTGGCCCGCAGTGTAGTGATGCGGGGCTTAGCATCGGCCCACAACAATTCAAAGAGTGTTAATCACGAAGGCTTTCCTATGGCTCTGAGAGTGGACTGTGCATAGAATATGCTTTTCTTTTGTTGGGCACTTAGAGAGGTTTCAGAGTTGCAGAAAGTGTCTCTGATACGCGAAGCTGTTAAACCTTAGGAGCTGTCTTTTGTTCAGAAACTCAAAGCAGCTTTTTCTGGATCATGAACTGCTAATGAAAGGCAGGTTTTGTTTTTTTCTAAAGACGTTGCTAATCATTATCTTCTTACCCTCTATTGTCTGAGGAGAAAAATAACTCTATTGATCTGCCCTGCTAAGTTTTATCTCTTTCAGTAACAAAGACTTAATTTCTCACAATGGCAGATGAATAATAGATGAACAGCCAATTTATCCTGAGATGTTAAAGCCTGAAAAATAATGGGACCTCTCCCCCTTTGTTTAATAAAGGGTTTGAGATAGGCTACACAGAAAGAGCTGTATTTTATTAAAGCATGGTGGCCAAGAAGATAAAGAGGGTCTCTCTGTTTTAAGGAGATATGATTGTGAGATTGTGGATTTAGTTTTTATTTCTTAGCCATTAAACCTTAAGGTAGCTCCTTTTCATAAGTAACTTAATTGTTGTTGTTTTTAAAAGCTCGGGGCTAAAGGACCCTTTGTGAAATTGATCCCCTTTTGCTTTTATACCAGAATTAGTCAAAATGAAGAATTTGCCCATTGCTCACCAGTTTCCTCTTATGATGAAATTAAATGCTGGAACACGATAGTGTGGCTTGCAAATGATTTTCATTATTGTCTATCAGACTTAGGATGGCTCTAATCCAACGTACTATACAAAATGAAGAGTCCCTTAAAATTTCGTCAGCGTAGCATTTAAAGGTTTCAAGACCCTTTAGATCAAGCATGTCAGACTCATGGCCTGTGGGCTGCATGTGGCCCATGAGGAATGTTTTTGCAGCCCAGCCAACATAACGGTATGTAAGAAACATTTTAATAAAAATTTCACAACTTCATTTTTACAATATCCTGTTATACATAATTATTAATAACGAACCACAAAGTTCGCTAGTGACTGATTACTATAATCATGTTGCATTCATTTCCCTTATGTGCCTTAGGGCAGGCGCACCATTTCTCTCCACTAATACTAGCAGCGAATATTTTAGCAGCCAATTGGTCTTGGATTGACTTGTGTGATGTGCACAACAGGAAATATTTTGCTTTCTGAGAACAAGAAAAATAGGTTTATTTGCGTTACGCTTATTAATTTGTGCAGTTACTCAGTGCCTAGCAAGTTAAGGTTCAAGAAAAAATATTAATTTTTATTAAAATGTTCTTTTATTTTATGTTAACGATTACTCATTTATCTCAGCCCTTTGTATTCAGCACGTCTCTATCGAAATAAACCTACGTCTCTATGAAAATTGAAGCTTTTGTTTAGTTGTGGCCCACGTAAACCTAAACCTCATTTACTTGGCCCGGGTAAGCCTTTGAGTCGGACACGCTGGCTTTAGATGCACTGTGAGGCTGTTCTCAGGGCCTTCTGTGGGGCTGCAGCAAAAGTGAGAGGATTTAGTCTGAAACCGTTATGCTCCACCCTTACCTAATTTTGTGTGAAGAAAATACATAGACAGGCAAGACCACTTTATTGTGTTAGCTGTCTGTATTCAAACCTTATAACGCTTGACATATTTCTGGAAAGAATGTTCTACAATAAAGAAAGAGGTCCATGCCAGTCTTGAGCGGTGAGGAGGAGAGAAAGGTCTGGAAAAGAACCCTCTCTTTGCCTTCAAAATTTTACATTCAGCAGATGTGGAATCAACTGTGGGATCAAGCTTTTTCAATGTCAATATAGCTGATGTTTTGTGTTTTACCATTTGGTACTGTTTTTACTTTGAAGTATGTAAAGTGGGGGTTTGGGAGTGTCATGATCTGCATTCTTCAGGTCTTAAGGGGGCTCAACCTTGAACCCACACCTGTGTCTTCTGCTCAAAACCCACCCATGGCTCCCCATTACCCATCAAATAAAATCTAAACATCTCAGCTTGCTTTTTTGACACTTGCCAGGACCTTCTCATCTCCAGGACAGGGTGGCATTGTCCCTTTCAGGCAGGAGGACCAGCATGAGCAAAGGTCTCGAGGCAGGAAAGTACAGTTGTATTTGGAGAGGCCTGGCTGGAATGCAGGATGCCTGAAGGTTGGGTTTATATATATACAGTACCTCAGGGATTTTGAAATCCTTAGTTGCACACTTTAACTGAGCTCCTCTCCCTGCCAGAGACTGGTTACCATGGGGGGAGGGGGAGGGGGCAAAAATAAATAATTCACCTCCCTGTGCCCAGTACCTGCCTGTGGGACGTAGGCCGGTAAACAGCCACTGCGGAGGCATGAGTGCCAGGATACCTGAGCAGCAGAAGTTATGTCAATAATGAGAATTTGTTTTCCGCTTTATATTTACAATTTCCCCACACTAAAGGCTAAATTAAAAACCCACAAAGACATTAAAGTAAGAACTGCAGCTGTTAAAAACCTATTCCAGTGATCTCATACTTTTCGGTTAAAGCACCTAATGGCAGCTACACACCGCAACATGAGTCAGACACCAAAACTCGTCCCCACTCTGCCATGTCGCCTGGCCTAGAGTGGCTTTTCTCCCGGCTGCCCTTTGTGACGGGGAACTATTGCTCCTGCCTCTCTCCTAGCAACCGCAACCTTCATTCAAGACAGCATTTGTTTCTCTCTCTCTGAGCAACCCTCTAAGTCACTGAGGAGGGCGGTGAGGAGGGAGAGGAGCTTCTGGCCTCTGTCCCCTCTGGGAGTGGGCAGTTCTCGGGAAATTCTTAGCAGCCTTCTTCACGGTGAACATTCCTGAAGGAGGTGTGGGGGGTGAATGCTTCTCAGTTGGGTTTGCATCTAACATGGATGGTGCAAATTCATAGTCAAGTGATCGGGGCTGTGGCTGTTCTAAGGGGCAGGTTGAAGGGAATCAGAGGTGATGGAACCAGCACAGTTGAAGAGCTTGCTTTAAAGAGAAAAGGTAAAAGTGAGCACAGCCCACAATGAGAAAGGTAAAAGGGGGGAAAGTGGTGTGCCTAAATGGCACTCAAAACCATAGAAATCCTAACTTAGGGAACAAAGGTCGTGGCTTCGAATACTGTGCATCAAAGGGGGAAGAAAAAGACCTGCGAGTGAAATGGGATCGGTGTGCTTTCCCAGAAATAATGGAAACCTTAGTAAGATAGGCCCTGGCACCTGATGATTCTAAAGGAAAAAGACCATGGGTTCAGGAGTAACACCCAAGTGGAGATGTGGTTTCCATTTCCCCTCTTACGTCATTTGAGTGGGCACCTGGTAAGCCAAGCCCCAGACAGACAATTCAACCGGAGTCCAGTAAGAGGGATATAAACTAGGGCACAAGTAGCACAATTGTCCTCTCCTGTGTGAACAACGATAATAACTCATTTACACATGACAGCACTTACTATGGGCCGGAAAGAATGACACTAAGTTATTTAAACACATTAACTCATTCAAGGATCACGCCAGTCCTATGAGGAAGTTGTTACTATCTCTATGTCATATATGAGGGAATCGAGGCACAGAGAGGTAAGGGAACTTGTGCAAGGCCACGCTGCGAGTGAGCAGTTTATGGGAAGCCACGCTAGACTCGGGTCTTCTGCTCCACCTGACCTTCTGGCTTTGCTTCCTTAATCTCCCTTCCCGGGCCCATGTCTCTTTAACTCTCTGGGGTCCTATCGTGAGTGGAAGGACATTGTGTCCCAGAGAGGGTGTTGCAGATTTCAAGGTGCTATGGTTTACTTAGAATAAGCTAGGAGCAAGTCTGGCCTTACAGTATACTTGAGGGGGTATCCCCAACTCCTTCCCCTTTCATTCAAGAGCTCTGGGAAGTTCTCAGAGCAATAGAGGAAGAAGGAAGGAAAAAAGGGAGGAGTTGGAAGGGAGAAAGGAAGGAAGCTCTTCTCTTTTAGTCCTTTTACTTTCCCATCAGGTGCCAAGGGGGCTCCTGAAATTTTGAATATGAGGACCTCTTGTTAATGCCTAAAACTTGGTTAGTAACTATGCCTAGGAGATTGAGAGAGAACATTTGCACCCAGGATTACATGAATACCTTGTAATAACTGCTTCCTACTTTCTGTCACCACCCCCCCCCCCCCCCAATACCAACCATCATCATGACTGGGACACCTCTATGCCAAGGCTTCTTTAAAAAAAAAAAAATTATTGATTTTTTTACAGAGAGGAAGGGAGAGGGATAGAGAGCTAGAAACATCAGTGAGAGAGAAACATCGATCAGCTGCCTCCTGCACACTCCCCACTGGGGATATGCCCTCAACCAAGGTACATGCCCTTGACTGGAATCGAACCTGGGACCCTTGAGTCCACAGGCCGAAGCTCTATCCACTGATCCAAACTAGTCAGGGCTATGCCAAGGCTTCTAAAAGTTGGATCCCAGGCCACCTGAAGCTTATTAAAATAAAAATTCTTGGAGCTTACCTCTGACTTGAGCTCTGGAGGTGGGGCTTCTGAACCGCCATTTACATGCACACTTAAGTTTGAGAGCCCCTGATTATGATCTGAAAATAATGTGGTTCTGCTGCTTTCCCTAGGGCTGGAGCAGTGATGTGATGAGAAAGAAGATGGCTTTTGACCTCAGGACTTTTAATATATTCACAAGCTAAGCTGGAATGACAGCGCCCTGAGATTTTTGCCTTTGGGCATGCTGTGCTTCACTTAATCCTGTCAGTTCCCTGGTGATCTTTTCTGACCTTAAAAGGGTTTTTAAGCCCTTGACTTTGGGAAAATTTCAACCAGGAAATGTCTTTGACTTCAAAGTAAGCTGTAGCTGGGAAATCCTTTCTGGCATGTGTCATAATGATAAGATGAGCAGAGGGTGGGGGAGGGGCAGTGCTCTGTAGGTGGTCCTATGAACTCAGCAGTGTTTTGATCATTCTTAGCCTAAACTGCTTTGGTGTCGTAAAAGCCCAGGATTTTTTCATTGTGGGAATTAATGTCTGTAAATAAACCTAGCTAACAATGCCTCCCGTGGGTTTTCAGAATCCGAGAAAGTGTGACAGGCATCTTTTATGAACTTCCTATTTGGGCCCAGGGTTCACCTAAGAGCTATCAGCTGCCATGGTTGCTCCCCTGACACCCACATCTTTCACTTGTGTTCTTTGTTTCTAATGCCTTCTGTGAAGCATCCCCCGTTCCTTGAGGGGAAAAAAGGTACCAGGTTGGAGATCTTCCTTGTGAGCCAACACAGAGTTGGGTGTGATTCCTTTTCAGTTAGGATGAGTGAGCAACGGGATCTGCTGCAAGACGTGTGCTCTCCTGAGCCTGGTCTCAGCAGGGTTGGGTTTGACATCTGTTGTTGGTCAACAATTGCAGAGTCATGATTGAGGCCCATCCGTGTAAGGCATTGCAGAGAGTCCAGAGTGAGCAAGGCCCCTTCTCTATGCTTGAGAAACAGTCTGTGCGGAGGAAGGATAAAGCAAGTCCACAAATGCTGGAGAGAGAGAAACACCAAGAATAGAAGAACTCAGAGTTAGGGAATCAGAAGAGGCAGGAAAGGCTCAAGCTCTCTTTCCCAAGCAGGCTGGGGCATGAAGCAATTCCCCAGGCATTTTCCACAAGACTAGCCCAGAGGCAGCTTTATTAGGTTGTGGACCAGGCAGTGGTGTGATTTTAGGCAGGGCTCCCAGCCGCAAGTAGCGGTTCCTAGGTCTGTCATCCTCATATAACTTTGTTCTAGGCCTTGAAAGCTTTCATTTTGGTGAGTTCTTCCTTTAATATGGATATTGCTGATGGGGCCTTAAATCATGTTGAGCTAGCATCTTAATATTTAGCTACATCCTCGAGGTGGAGAAGAGATAACTTATTGACAGTAGAGTGAACACAAATTCATCTGGGTTGGGGCTTGGGATTGGCACTTGAGGGGAGTTTAAGTGTGGGTTCAAGTGTAGTAATAGGAGTAGGAGGGGACTAAAAAGAAACTGCTCAGTTTACCTGTCTGCCAGAGGCTGGCTCAAGCTATCTTTGAGGTTCCTCATTGATAACAAAGGAATATTTGATGACCTTTAAATGGAATCAATACAGTCTTTTTTTTTAATCGATTGAAAAATTGATAATAGCACTTCACATTGAAAGACCTACAATTTTGCTTTAACTTAGTGATTCTACTCTTTTAAAAATTTAACATAATGAAATAATTATGAATGCACATGGATTTGATTCAGTCTTCAGTTTTTAATTCAACAGTTATTTATTGAGTACATACTACATGCCAGAGACTGTTCTAGGAACTGGGATTAATAATCAAAGTAGACAAAGTCCTGACCTCATGGATTTTACATTCTAGTTGGGAGAGAGAGTAAACAAGACATCATGTCACCAAATCTCATGGACAGTTTTCAGCCCACACTTTATTAGACCTCTCAGTGTCTTCCTTCAAGAATTACTTCATTTACTTGGCTTCTGGAACAGTGAATTCTCTTACTTTACTGCCTAAGTACCCTTTGTTGGATCTTCCTCATCTTCCTGACTTTATATTGGTGGACCCAGAGCTAAGTCTTCAAATATTTCGCCCCTCCCTCACTCAACATCACTGTGCTGATTGATGATTCAAATGCATATTTCCAGCCTTAACTGCTCTCCTAAATTCCAGTCTGTCTTTTCAATCCAACTACCTACTTGACATCTCCACTTGGGATGTCTTCCCAAGCTTGAATGGCTTCCCAAACTTAATATGACCACCAAAATCAAACTCTTCATTTTCCACCCCAAATTATTCTTACTTGAGTCTTTTCTTTCTCAGTTAATGGCAACTTTATTCTTGCAATACTCTGGGAAACCATGGTATTACCCTTGATTTCTTTCTTTCTCTCACAGAGTCCACATCTGATCTATCAGGTTCAGCTAAAAGATGTCCACCACAGCATTGTTTTAAAACACTAAAACCTGGAAATGATCTAATTGTTTAACAGTGGCAGATTGGTTAAATCATGGTACATGATTTAACATATGTTATAGAAGGCACATGAAAAGGTGTTCAACATCATTAATTATTAGGGAAATGCAAATCAAAACCACCATGAGATATCATCTCACACCTGTTAAATAGGTGTCATAAAAAATACAAGAAATAACTAGTATTTGAGAAGATGCAGAGAAAATGGAACCATCCTATACTGTTGGTGGGAGCGTAAATTGGTATAGCCAATATGGAAAACAATATGAAGATTGCTCAAAAAATTAAGTATAGAACCTAATATGTGATTCAGTTGAGGAGGCTAAAAAGCTAATTCCAATGTAACCCTGGTATTTGGCTGTGGGGGGATCTAGCAATCTGAATCTGTGCCAGCAAGCCCAGTGCACATTCTTGATAACCTATAATTAAGTCACTACCTCTTTCCCAGAAACTGGTCTTGCAGAATCTATTATCTAGGTACAGAGGCCATAAAACTGTGAACAGTGCACTGCCCGGAGAGGGGGTTATTAATGCTGGCACCAGGCCAGACCATCAGATATGGCCTGGAGACCCCCAACACTTGAGAGCCTTCTTGAAAAAGCCCTCGAAAAGGACCGGAAGCATAATCCATATTTGCAGAACAAAGACACCAGAAAGATATCAAAGAGAAGCTTCCTGCATGTTATTTTACCCAGATTTGGGAAATTATTCCGCTGAGTCTGCTGGCGTAAATAAACAGTGTAACTCCTTTTCTCTAAAGCATCGCTTGGTTTTTCTCTGGTCTTCTGCAACACAGTAATTCCACTTCTGGGTATTTATCTGAAGAACATGAAAACACTAATTTAAAAAGATATACACACCTCTCTGTCCATTGCAGCATTACTTATAATAGCCAAGATATGGAAACAACCTAAGTGTCCATCAACAGATGAATGGATAAAGAAGATATGGTACATATACAAGATGGAATACTACTTAGCAATAAAAAGTTAAAATCTTGACGTCTGTGACAATATGGATGAACCTTGAGAGTATCATGCTAAGCAAAATAAGTCATACAGAGAAAGACAAATGTTGTATGATTTTAAAAAATCTCATGAACAAACAAAACAAAAAGAAATGCACAGAGGCAGACAAGGCATTGCTGGTTATCAGAGGGGAACGGGGTGTAGGAGGGCAAAATGGGTAAAGAGGGTCAACTGCATGGTAATGGATGGAAACTAGACTTTGGATGGTGAGCATGATGTAGAATATACAGATGTCAAATTATAATGTTGTATACCTGAAACTTATGCAATAATAATTATAAACTCAGCCATTCTAGTTTCATTTATATCCTGAGTTATCTCCGACCTCCCCACTGGATTGCTTTTAAGCAAATTTCGGACAGCGTAGTATTTAATATGTAAATTATATAATAACATTGTTATTAGACATTATATAGAAACTAGAGGCCTGGTGCACAAAATTTGTGCACAGGGGTGGGGGTGGGGGTGAGGAGAGGGCAGGTGGGGAGTCCCTCAGCCCGACCTGCACCCTTTCCAATTCGGGAGTCCTCAGGGGATGTGCTACTGATGTCTTGGGCTCGCTCTGTGTGGTTCTCTGCTCTCTGCAGGGTCTGTCTGCTCCACACCATCGGGATGGGCAAGTAGGTCCTGATTGCCTTCTTCCTGGTTGCCACTGCCACTGCCCAGTAGGCCCTGTTGGGTGCTGCCTGTGGGCCCTGCTTGCCTGCTGGGCTCACGTTGTCAGGGTGATGCCGCCAGTGTTCTCCCAGCCACTATGGGTGCTGCCATATTTGTCATGGAGTGATGGTTAATCTGCATATTACTCTTTTATTAGATAGGATATGTATCATATCTCATTTTGTAAACAATATATATGCATAGACAAAAGTTTGAGAGAGTAGCTATGTCTGAATAATTCTACCTGACTGACCATTGATGTCTTCTTTTGCTTGTGTATATTTTCCACAATGAACATGTATTACATGAAGAAAAGATGATGAGGTAGGTGGTGTGGAGGAAGATACTGATGCCAAAAATTCTAGCTCTATTCCTTCCTAAACTTAATGACTTTAATTCAGGCTAGGTACTTCACATTGTGAAACAGAAACAACTGCATTATGAGGTGAGGATTCTTGACTGTCTCTAAACAGCCTGTAACTAAAAGACATCTATGTTATGTGACATCAGGGTTTCTCAGCTTCAGCTCTATGGGCATTTTGGCCTGGATAATTCTTTGCGGAAAACTATTCCTTGCATTGAAGGATGTTTGGCAGCATCCCTCTTCTCCATCCCTTAGACGTCAGTAGCATCCTTCCCCCACCATCTCCTCTTGTAACAACCAGAAAAGTCTTCAGAAATTGGCCAAATGTCCCTGAGAGGCAAAATTAACCCAGTTTGAGAACCACTGCACTGCAGCATGTGTGCAAATTGGAAATGTATGAGGTCTCAGAGATTAGCAGTAAAAAATGTTCTGTTTTACTCATTTTGTTGGCAAACCTCAAAGAGGATGTAATTTGTGATCTAATGAAAGCTGCTTTGTGGTTTACTGACCTGCATGCACGCCGAATTAACCAATGTAAGGCTCAGTGGTTAATGATTATCTGCATTTTTGAAACATATCCAGAAACAACCAAGACAAGTTCAACTCCATGAGAAAAGCAAAGGTCATGAATGAAAGATTGCTTTTTAGCTACGACAGTGATTGGATTTGCCTCCCCAGCTTATCAACTGACCCATTTCACTATTCATTATCATCCATGACACAGGGAAATATTGTGTGGAAGTTAAAAATGGGAGATTTCTTCCTAGAAAGTTAATGGTGCTATATACATACAAATAGTTCCTTTTAATTAGGAATAAACACATGGAGACAGAAACACATGCACTTGCTTGGATTCTTTAAAACAGTTGCAAAAGATAAGAAAAGGGGCATTTCAATATTGCATTTTATTTAGATTTTATAATGGAAACATTATTAGAAAACCAGAGACATGAAATAAGGGAAAATATGAGGTCATTTCCCCCATTCTCTTCAAGAGCTACACTGTTCTGTGTGTCTCCCCTCTCCACCCCCCCCCAGTGCAGTCTTATTAAATATTCCCACTTTAATAATATAGGATACTCCTCATTTTTCCCTTCTAAAGAGTAATTCAACATATGAGCAGAGGGCATAAATTAGTGGTAACATAATCTTCAAAAGATTACATCTTTAGTTAGTGACACTGTGTTGGTCGCATGAAAAATACAACTTCTATTGAAGTCTCTACCAGACATCGATGATCTAGGTTTATGAAGCACAATATAAATCATGTCCTAAATGGCATTATACAATTATACAACTAATAGAGTGCCCTTGTGGGATCTTGAAGCTTCAAGGCTGCTTCTTGCATAGCTGGGTACTCCTAATTCCAGGACTACAAATCTCTGTATACTTTCTTATGTTTACCTACGTTGGGATCAATGCTTACATTTTGCTTTTCATGATAATAAACATCCAGAATTCTCTTTAATGATAAACAATAAAAATAATCGCTATTAAGTACTGTCTGTGGACTAAACATACAATATTTTATTCGATCTTTGTAACCTTACCAGATATATAGGTCTATTTGTCCATGAAAAAAAACTGAGGCTCAGAAAGATTAAGTTCCAAAGTCTCACAGCTTTTGAAAGGCAGAGTCTTGATTCAACACACAGTTCATATCTGACATCTCAGCTCAGGTTATGGGAAGTCCTCTCTTAGAGTTTGTATCAGGAAAAATGCACTCGCTTGGATTCTTTAAGACAGAGCCATCTGCGATAGCTGGAGGGTCGCATCTAAGAAAAAACAGAAGTCAGTCCCAATGGAACATTCGGGAGCCTGAGGGCCTGGTGTGCCCAGGGAATGGACTAGATTGGGTTGGGTTCTCTCACATGTAAAGAAAGAGCCCAGGTGCATCGTACAGTGACAAAGGATAAATTGAGTCCTTCTTAAGCCAGCGGGATTTTAGAGAGGAGGGCTCCCAATGGAAAATTCCTGAAATTAAAATGGGGTGGAGCAGAGGGGGTTCCACGTCTCTGCTGTCCCTTCTGTAGGCTCCTAAGGGGAGAAGATAGGTCAGCAGAGATAGTCTACATACAAACATGAAAAATGCGAGCGTAAAGTATGAAAAAACGTGGCCACAGCTAAAGAAAACAAGCCCAAATCCAAACCTAAACCTAAAACCCCAACCACAAAAGCGTTGTGGGGAAGAATTTTATCAATATTTGCAAAGGGAACAGCCAACACTGGCCTTCAGGCTGTGAGCTTTTCATCTGATTAATTAAGGTCAAGGTGGTGGTGAAAATGCCAGCTGGGGAGCATTTTGCCGAAAGATAAATTTGTCCCTCTGTAGCTGTGCAAGACAGCAGGGAGGTGTGGAGCTAAATTAATTTGGTTTACATCATGCCAGTATCTTCTGTTCTCTCTCCCTGCTGTCAGTTATCTTGTCCCCCTCCCCCCTCTCCTCCTTCACCCCCACACATTTCATAACACCGAGAGAAAGCACGGATTAGCTTCAGGCAGAATTTAGAAATGGAATAACTCTAATTTGATTATTCTGCACTGAGCGAGTGCTGTTCTCTCCTCCTCCTCCCTCCTCTTTCTGGAGGGAGAGAATTTGTAAACCTGAGCATAAGTGCGATGCGTTTTTATATTGTGCTTAATGGCACAAGCTGCTTGACAGTCAGAACTTGCTCCTTATAGCAAAACCTGGCCTGCTGTGTGTCTGCACCAACCCTAACACTGGAAAATGAAGTTGCGGCCGAGGATCCCTCCAGTTAGGAATGCGCTTTTTCTGGCCACAGCGCTCAGCTCCGCCAGGCTCCGAAGGCCGGGCTGGAGCGAGCCTCCTGAGGGACTCCCGAGGTGAGGCTGGACTCGGGGTCTTGCCCAGCCGAGCCGCCTGCACCCCAGGACCCCGCCTGGCCCTCCACCCTCGCCCTTCCCGCGGCCAGCGCGCTCGGCTGGGGTGGAGGAGGTGACGCCGAGGCTTCCTTGGACGGGAGGAAGGGAGGCGGGTCCGACCCGCGCCCTGGCCGGCGGGGGTGTTCCCACAGTTGGCAGCTCGGGACCGCGGGGCCACATCCCTGCTGCGGGCGGGCCGCCGAACGCAGCCCCAAGGCCGGCCCGGCCATGGCGAGGGACAGGCCGCCCGGGAGGGGCTGCAGCCCCCTGAGCCGCTGCCTGCTGGGCGCCGCGCTGCTGCTGGGCCTGCGGCTGTGCGCCGAGCTGCGGCGCGCCGGCCCCCGGCCCCCGGCCCGCAGCGCCCCGCCCCGGCCGCCCGCGCCGCACCTGCCGCCCGCGCCCGGCCCTGCGCGCGGCGCCAGCAGGAGGCAGGTGACCTACGTGCGCAGCGGGCGCCGGGCCCCGCCCGGCGGCGGCGGGAGCGGGACGCGGGAGACCGGCTGCTGCGCCCCGCGCGCGCGTCCCCGCCGGAAGGTCAGTGGCAAACGTGCGCCTTGGGCTGTAGACCCGACCCCCCGCCGCCGGGCCCTGGGCTCGGGCTTCGCAGGCGGCCCCACTGGGACCCGCAAACGCCCGAACCTGCGCTCGCCAGGCGGCTCCGCGGGCGCGTGGCTCACTGCAGCCGAGCGGGGCTGAGCAGAGTCCACGCGCGTTCAACCTCGGTTTGCTGGCTTCCACCGTCCTGCTTCTCACTCACATTTGAGTTTGCGGAGGGGATGGCGGATGGGCACCGGCAAGGAAGCCGTTGTGCTTTTGTGTATATTCTGACCTTGCCCCAGTTTTCTCCTCGAGGCCTGGACAGAACTGGGCCTCTGTGCGCTGTGGATGGCTTTCCCACCACCTTCCTCGCGGCGAGGAAAGTCCACTCTGCAGCGAATCTCCCTTGAATGACACCACAGACGGCGCGGCGCGGGGCTGGCGCGGGCCGAGAGGCTGAGCTCCAGCACCACTTAATGCGGAGTGGATGCAAACCTGGAGGATGGAAACAATAATGTGGGTTTGCTCTTCCTGCCTCATTAGCCTCGCACCTCACCAAGTAGCCCAGTTTTAACCTCAGATTCTGAAGCCTCTGGCCTCCCACCCACCTTTTGGAGCTCAGTAATTTACTTGGTATTTGAACTGCAGGCATGAACTTGCCTCGTGCTTATACCCGTCAACCTCAACGGAGCGCTCTTTGTTGCCTGGCTTTCTCTTTTTTTCTTTTAAGCATCCCTCTTCCCCTTCCTCACCACGCTCCTCTGGGGGAATGAGAAAAACTCTTCACTTGATCTCCTTTAGCTTCCTAGTTCTAACCTATTTTTTTCATACCCTCCACCCCCATTATTTCTTCCACCTCCTCTTCAAGCCTTGCCCTCTCTCTTTCCCCACCATTGTGCTCCCATCAGTGTTATCTTCCTGGATAAACTCAAATATGTTTTTCTATCTCCAGAGCCTCACTTCCAGAGGAATGCAGCCACTTCTCCATGTTCCTAATGCAAGTTCCATGGTACCATGTTATGCATCCAACACGCTTTGCCAAGGGCTTACAGATCCCAGATGCTGCTGCAGGTGCTGGGGGTTACAAAATGGGTTCACAGTCTAGATGGGGAGGCGCTCAGCACAGCCTCCAGTTATGTGACCAATGCTGTCATTACAGCCTTGAACTCTACCTGTGGAGTCAAAAAAGGCTAACTGAGAGGGAATATTTGACCTAGGACTTGATATTTCTAACGAGTTCAGGCTCTTTGGTCTCTCTGGATATTCTCAAATGTCCCATCCTCGATACCGTCAACCCTTCTCTGCACTCTTCATGTGACAGCCGCTCTTAGCCTCATTGTTTCTATTGTCACCTTCCCAAGAATCGCTCTTCATCTCTACTTCAGACAAAGTGTCCATCACTGGAGCCTGTCCTACAAGTGGAAAAGTTTGGAATGCACAGACTCAGAGGCTCACTGGAGGGGAAGTTCATACCCACCACCTTTAGGAGGCTGCAGTGGTCCAGGCTGGTGGCGATGGTGGCTCAGAGATGTGGTAGAATGCAGGTGTGAGAAGTAGTCAGTTCTGGATATACACTGAGTGGCCAGATTATTATGACCACCTGACGTTTGTAGGCAAATTAGCCGTACACTGCATCGTATGGGATGTGGAAGCGGAAGGCCTGTTCGAACTCCTTTGCTGTCTGCAGTTACCAAAATAAAACGTCTCCAATTCACACAGGAACACAAGGATTGGACAGTCGAGCATTGGAAAAACGTCATGTGGTCCGATGAATCACGTTTCCAGTTGCATCATGCAGATGGCAGAGTGAGAATTTGGCAGAAACAGCATGAAAGCATGCACCCCACATGCATGAGTACAACCCTTCAAGCTGGCAGGGCAGTGTTATGGTTTGGGGCATGTTTTCCTGGCATGATTTGGGCCCTTTAATTCGTGTGGAACAACGTCTGAATAGCACAACATACCTAAGTATCATTGCTGATCAGGTTTATCCTGTCATGTAGATGGCATATCCCAATGGGGATGGCTTCTTCCACCAAGACAATGCGTCATGCCACAGTGCTCGTATTGTGTGGGAGTGGTTTCAAGAACATGAGGGAGAGTTTACCTTGCTTAGGTGGCCCCCACAATCATCAGATCTCAATCCAATTGAGCATTTATGGGACGAAGTTAAAAGAGCCATCAGGCAGCTGGTTCCACAACCATCAAATCTCACAGAACTGGACAGTGCTATTCATCAGGCATGGTGTCAGATTCCTCGCATCACCTTTCAACATCTCATGGAGTCAATGCCAAGATGAATCGCTGCAGTATGGAAGGCAAAAGGTGGCCAAACGAAGTACTGACGAGGTGGTCATAATAATCTGGCCACTCATAATAATATATACCCCACGTTCAAAGGCTGTTAAATCGCATTGTTTACCCATATCTTCAGAAAAAACATCACTTCTACTGTCAAGGTAAACAACCTGCTCCCCTGTTTATAATGGTCTGGCCTTCTAGCAACTTCAACGCGAAATTATAGCTGACTTGCCTACAAACGTCTGGTGGTCATAATAATCTGGCCACTCAGTGTATTCTGAAAGTAGGTGAGGGAGTTTTCTGTTGTCATGTAGTTTTTTGTTTTGAAAGGGAGTGAATCGAAGTCAGGAATTTGGTTTAAACATGTTGAGTTTGAGATATCCTTTAGACGTTCAGGTGGAAATGTCCAACAGGCAAGTGGACATACAAGTCTGTAGTTGGAGGACATGTTCAGGTTGAAGATAGAAATGTGGGGGGCATCAGTGCACAGTGTTTCTAAAGCCTTGAGACAGTGGAGATCAAGTAGGTAGTGAGGGTGGCTAACAAAGATGGGAGATTTGAGTCTGAGCCCTGGGGCTCAGTTTTATTAAAATTAAGTTAGAAAAAAAAAAGGGAATATTTGTATAGAGCAGGCGTGGGGAACTTTTTTTCTGCCAAGGGCCATTTGGATGTTTGTTTATTTATTTAATTTATCTTTATTGTTGAAAGTATTACAGAGGTTTCCTTTATGTGTTTTCCCCATTGACCCCCCTCCTCCCCTCAACCACCTCTTCCAAGCCTTCACCACATTATGGTCTGTGTCCATGAGCTATGCATATATGCATATAAATCCCCTGGTTAATCTCTCCTCCCCCACTCTCACCTTCCATGGTTCTGTGTCTCCAGATGTATTTTTTCATCAGTTTATTTTGTTCATTAGAGTTCACCTATGAGTGAGATCACATGATACTTATCTTTCTCTGGCTTATTTTACTTAGCATAATACATTTGGATATTTATAATACCATTTTTGGGCCATACAAAAGTATCACCTTGAAAATTAGCCTTCTATGTTTGATCAAACATTTAATTAACTCACCCCTAATGCCTTGGCAGGGCCAGACAAAATGATTTTTGTGGGAGTTATATGGCCTGTGGGCCAGATGTTCCTTACCCCTGGTATAGAGTTTGATGTGTTGTAAACACCCAGTGTTGGTAGCGTTAATTTTCACTATTCTGTTCCAAGTCTTCAGCCTCAGCCATTTCCCAGATGTGATATGTTGTTATAACCTATTTTCTTTCCATCCTTGAACACTCAGCTCAAGAATATCGCTTGGAAACCTTCCCGTTAGTCCTTCTTCCATGCTGAACTTCCCCCAGTTTGAGATGACAGCAGAAATGCATTCCCAGTTTGTGAGTTGCTGCGCACATGTTGTGACCTCGTAATCCATTTCGGATGGAATGTTTTGTTTCCAGAGTTGTTCTTGATGGAAAGGATTGTTTCCTAAAGTGATGCCTAGTAAATGCTTACTCCTGAAAAATGCTTACACTCTTGTATAACAAATAGAAGAATCTACTTCCATTTATTATGCATGACTCTAAATGTTTCTGGTTTAAAAAATATAAGAAAGGAGTGAGTTTATTCCTATTTTTAAAATACTATCTTTTTAGCCTCCTAAGGAAAAATTCTCCCTGGATTTCCTTCTCCATGGCTATTTAGTTATTTATTTACTTATTTTTAGGGTATACATTCTAATTTCCCCCAATTCCTAGATAGTGGTAATCTTGAATTTGTTTCATTTTTCCATTTTTTTTAAAACGTTGGATTAAAATATTCCTCAAAACTGGAAAGACCAATGATCTGATCTGTTCTCCCGCTTCTGGGAACAGAGCTCAATAGCTCTTATCTTCCTGGGGGACAAATCTTGTTCCGCCTTAGCCTACCATCAAGATGTGCTGAAATATAACCTGTAAATAAGGCACCGGTAAATAACGTATAAAGTTAAAGTTTGGAAGTTACGTGTTGAACTCCTTGGATCTTATTTTACTTAATTTTTGTTTGTTGAGAATAAACAGTGTTATTTAGACTCTTGGGTACTTGCCATAGGCACCTGCCAGATTGGTTGGTGAAGGAGAAAAAGTTCCTTCTATTTTGAGGGTGGCTTTCTGGAGGGATGAAAACCTGCATGAAATAATTGGTTTGGCGAGTGTTTCTTGTCAACCGGCTTCCTTTGTCAGAGGAACAAAAATGCAGTGATTATATTGCCACTTTGATCATAGCCTATGCTTCTCTTAAAGAAACAATCGTTATAAGAGATAAGCGTAGTCCTCACTTCATCCCTCTTTCAGCAAGCCATGCAAGAGCTAGCTCTACATATTAAATCCTCTTGCATATCAGGGCTTCTGATCTTAGAGCACTGTGAAATGAGGGCTACTAGTGATGGGTAAATGCTGCCCTTTTTGCTTAGGACTAGCCCGGAACTCATACATTTTTGTATAGTACAGAGGCTTTAAGCATTCCAGCTGGGCTTTTGGTCTCCTGATTCTGCATACTATGCATGCATCGAAGTCTCATTGTAATTCTTTTTCTTTCTTTCCCTCCTCTCTGTTTTCTGTCTGTGTCTCCTTCTGATCTTTTCCCCCTTAGACAGTCATTGACTATGATTACATGGGTAAAGTTCTCTTGGGGGGCACTTATAGAGGACTAAGATACGTTTCTCCGTGATTGATGCTTTATGAAGTCTTGGGCAGGTGTTTCCTTACAGGTTGGCAATCCACCTAAATGACAGCAGCAACACAGATAGCTTGTTTGTGCAGGAGAGGCACTCACCCAGGAGCCAAGCTTCCTGAAGAAATTTCTCCTCTCTTATCAAAGATATTTTCCTTGACATTTAATATGTTGGATAGAAAAGTAACTTCTGAGTCACAGAGCCACAGAACCCAGCAATGTGCTGGCTTGGTTCGTTTAGTCACAGATCCTTTGGAACAATGTGTCAGAAAGAAAAAAAAATGTTTCCTCTTCTCCTGAAAAACCATATGGCAAAATTTGGCCGTTCTTCATCACTTCTCTCTTCCTCTTACTTTTCTACTTCTGCCCTCATCATCAGAAAGGAAGAGGAAAAAATGGCATCATATGCCCCTTGATGTATCCAATTGCCTTAAAATTCCTTATTCTTTACAAAAAAAACAACACGTGAAGGTAGGTTTGAATTGCTTGTTAAATATGGCCCAGCGGTAGTTTCCAGTGCTTAGGATTTTTCTGTGTACTTACACCTCTGTCCTTCACCAACATTAATCAATCCTCTCACACTGTCCTCAGGAGGCAAAGCCTTTTCATTCTAAACGAAGTCATTGAGGGTAATTGAATGCTCTCCAGCGCTACGTGGGTGTGAAATAGCAGTTGCTTAGTTTCACAGGGAGAAAGACAGGTTTTGAATAAAACTTTGACGTGCCTTCGATGGGGAACAGGCCTCTCTGCACTCCTTCCAAACCCCACAGTTCCCCAGAGAGCAGTCTGTAGGCAAAAGAACAGCTAATGGAGGCTCCATTGTTTTTCAGCAATTGGTGGTGGAGCTTTTAGGTTTTTGAGAGCAGGTTGTCCAGTCCATTTTCACCAAGGAAAGGGAATCCTTATCAGCTTTCTTGAGTTAGATTTGTTTCTTAGTCTGTGAAGAGAATCAGAACGAGATAGTGAAACTGGAGACAGTCAGGGTTGGTAGGCAATTGAGTTTTCCATCTGTGCTGGGATACCTCTGGAGTCTTTGTGCTTATAAGTAGTTTGGCTTTTGATTCTGTAATTCGTAGAAAGTCACCGGAGCCTGCTTCATTTAACCCAAGACACGCTAAGGCTGGAATCTACCAGCGTTGATAAGCTTCGTTAACCTGCAAATAAAGTCCAAAGTGAAAGGCAACAAGTATTTATTTGAGATCTTAGAATAGCTATTTGGGAAACATAGGTTTAGGTAGACACTCAAATAGCATCCTGGTGATGGGGTGAAGGCAAGGGTTTTTAATGAGAAAAGGAAGGGAGCTCTGGCCGGTTTGGCTTGGTGGATAGAGCGCCGGCCTGCGGACCGAAGGGTCCCAGGTTTGTTTCCCGTCAAGGACACATGCCTGGGTTGTGGGCTCGACCCCTGTGAGGGGCGTGCAGGAGGCAGCCAATCAATGATTCTCTCTCATCATTGATGTTTCTATCTCTCCCTCTCCCTTCCTCTCTGAAATCAATAAAAATATATTTTAAAAAAAGAAAGAAAAGGCGGGGAAATAATTACATGAATAGAATAAAGACATTTCTATTGGTATTAACAAGCTAAGTTACTCTTTAGCTATTCGTGGCTGGTTACTGATTCTAAAGAATTTTCACAGTGAGCAAACCTTGTGAGAGGAGGCCTGCTTTCCTGTTAGCTTTACAGCCAGTTGTTTGTAAAACAATGTTGGCTTCCCAATCCAGAGGTTATTTTGCCCATGTCAAATGTTCCAAAGTTTCAAGGAGCAAGATGTGCAAGACCTTTCCTCTGGGATGGCAGCTCTGATTCCACTTAAAAACAGTTCTATTTATATGAATTTTCTTTTTTACAGTGAATTTTTTTTAGATTTAGAAGTAGCCAGCTGGCCTCAGTTTAGATGATCACAGTTTTGTTGGAAGCATCCAAAACATTGTAACCAGGACCTACAGAAACTTATGTCTTCTTTTCTCTGTGAGGCCTGATCAGAATGTTGACCTTTTCCATGTCAATGAACTTCACAGCCAGTTGGATGTGGTGCCGATAGGTCTTAACATTCACAATGAACACAAGTGCATTGTTGCCTTCTGCTTTTCCATGGCTGATTCGGTAGTTAGGGACTTTGATGATAGCATAGTGGTAAAGTTTGTTTTCTCCAGGGGGTGCTCTTCCGAGGATATGTGAGCTACCTTCAGAGCTCCAATGTCTTGAAAGTGGGTGACATGTGGATCGTTTTTTGTGTGTGGCTGTGGACTTCTTTCAGCACTTCTTTCTTTGCCTGCAGAGCCTTTGCTTTGACTTTGGAGGGGCAGTGGCTTCTTTCTTTGCTTTCGGGGCCATCTTCATGAAAAGCCATTTATAGCAATTTTCTCAGCTTCTTTTAAAAGCATCCCTTGAGTTCTCTACACACCTCACATTGGTTCCATTTATAATCTAAGGTGTTTTTTGCTAATAGAGGAGGAGAAAATTTGTTGTCTAAGAAGCATTTTTATTCTGCTCAAATGATAGAAACAAAATTGAGTTTTATGAGTCTACAAGACCATCTGTATTTTAAACTAAAAGCAAGATGGGTTGTTAGTTGATGGCTCAGGAGGTAAATTTGACCATAACGAATTTTGTTGGAGCCACACGGTATTTTAAGTATTTGAACATACACATCTTTAGATGGGGCATATAGTGTCTCATGGGGTCCACTCTCTCTCCATTTACATTAACTGTCTGACCTCTGAAGGCATTTGAAGTTGCAACCCCTGAGCCAGGTGTCAGAATCAATAGTCAGCCAGGTGTTTTCCCAGTGAGGCTGAGGCTGCTAAACTCAGTGGCAGCATGGCACATAGATCTGTAAAAGCTGACGGGCCTTTTAAGTCATTCCTGGTAAAGAAAGATGAGTTATCCAAGACTTGAGTTGGATGCTGGGGTGAGGAACATTGTAGGGGAGCATCTTTAATGCAATCTTCTTTTGGTTGTAAACAGTAAAAATGGTGGACCCTGGCCTAGCTTAAGAAAAAAAAAGAGAATAAATTTATTGGGAAAACCTCACTGAATTGGAAGAAGAGTTAACTGACCAACATGTGAATCAGAAGGAATAGGGCTGCTCTGGAAATTCCAGCTTTCTTCTTTTTTTTAAAAAAATAAAATTTTAATTGATTTTTTACAGAGAGGAAAGGAGAGGGATAGAGAGTTCCAGAAACATCGATGAGAAAGAAACATCGATCAGCTGCCTCCTGCACACCTTCCACTGGGGAGGTGCCCACAACCAAAGTACATGCCCTTTACTGGAATCGAACCTGGGACCCTTCAGTCCAGAGGCCGATGCTTTATCCACCGAGCCAAACCAGTCAGGGCTCCCAGCTTTCTTTAACCTTCTCCCTAAAGTGCCACCATAATAAGACTCACCTTCCTCACTCAACTCCCCACTCAGACTCTTAGATACACCCTGGGTCAATCAGCTCAAGCCACAAGCCATAATAGCCCAAGACCTGCCTCCCTGTCCTCAAAGCCATTTTTAGGAAAAGGGGAAAACTTCTCTAAGTTACTCCATGAAGTCAAATCCTTGACATTCCTTAATTATTCAGTATAATTATTGCACAGTTTTGCCCATAGGATTTTGTTTTTTCTATATATTTTTAAAAATATATTTTATTGATTTTTTTTTACAGAGAGGGAAAGGGATAGAGAGTTAGAAACATCAATCAGCTGCCTCTTGCATACCCCCTACTGGGGATGTGCCCACAACCAAGGTACATGCCCTTGACTGGAATCGAACCTGGGACCCTTTAGTCCGCAGGCTGATGCTCTGTCCACTGAGCCAAACCGGTTCAGGCTTTTCTATATTTTATTACATTATTTTAACTAGTCCAGTTCAGGGATCTTGAGCATGAGGGCCTAGAAATAGAGTGTAGTTTTTTTTGTTTGTTTTGTCTTGGTTTGTTTTTAATGATATCCAAACCTAGCATTTATGATTTTGTGTGTATGTGTATTTTTTTATTGGTTAACTATTTCTCTGTTTCTCTGTCTAGTTGCATTCTTATAGATAACCTTATTTCTCGGTAGCATTTGGCAAGTAAGTTGGCAGCTTGTCTATACTTCTGATAGTTTTATTGGGGTGGGTTTATATGCACACAAGATCTACGTAGATGCAATGTTTTGTTGTTGTTTTTTCTTCATTTTCTTAGGAAAAGTTATTTATGAGGACTTTAAATAGAAAAAGTAAATATGATCAGTATGCAGCCCATGATTCAAATTAAAGTTCTCAAACCAAAGTTAGAGTCTTGCATTTTTGACATGCTCCCCCCCCCCCCCCCGAAATGCGGGAAGGCACTTCACATACACACACAGAGCTGAAAACTTCTCCAGAGCATTTGAATATTTAGAGCCCTGTTTGCAACTTGCTAGTTTTAGATTCTTTAAGTCTAGTTACTTCTGTATCTGGACTCTGAGTTGCAAGTGACAGAACCCAACTGAAACTAGTAAAAATAGTAAAAGTAGGGATTCATTGGAAGGGTCCTGGGGTAGAACTGAAGGAAGAGCTGTGGAAGCCAGGAAGGCTCTTGGAACGTATGGACTGACATGAGCATTAAAGACCTTAGTTGTCCATAGTACCCATTACCACAGATGAAGTGGGTATTTATCGTGTTTTTT
>PVJC01028822.1:0-22308 GCA_004026665.1 Murina feae | reverse complement strand
CTACTTCTGTAATAATTAGTACAATTCTAAATACTTTGAACATAGCACAGCACTACACAGCTTGCTATTTGTATGTAGGCAGAGCTTGATCATCTCTTCTTCCATGTGCTAAGTGGACCCAACCCACCCTCCAGTTCCTTGCTATGAAGCTGAGCTGTTCACAAATGCATTTTACTGACTCCCACATTATTGACCTCCCATTAGTTTTTTTAAAAATTGATTTAATTACCAGCATTAAGAAGCTCAGGTGATTTTTGTACGGAAATATAATATGGTGAATTAAATACATACATCGCATACATTCCACATGCTTGCTTTCCCCCACTTCCTCAGAGCTTGGGCTGCTAAAGATGCCTTTTCTAAGCTGGCCATCTAGAAGTGACTCAGCTTTTGCTTAGGCGAATCAAATGCACTCAAATGGCATTTCAAAAGCAGGCACCATGAAGGTTCTTTGGGTTTTTCTGGAGCAGCCTTCTTGTCACCAGCTTTGTAGGGGTCAAAGTGAAGTCAGCAGCATCTTTTAAGCTGCTATTATTTTGTTGCCAGTGTGGACCTAGCAGGCAAAGTATAAGGCTCTGGAGGCAGCAGTAACAGAATCAGTAGCTCGCCCATCTCTAGATGGTCCCTAGAACCAACAATTCAGAGGAAATTCCCCATCTTCCTAACCACACAGAGTTGCCAGCTTCCTTGGGGGTGGGTTCTTCATTGTTCCTCTGGCCCTTCAGCCTGAAGGCCACCCAATTCCCTGTTTGAAGCCCTTTACCCTTCGTGCTTAAAATAGCTGGAGTGGTTTCTGTTTTCTGTAACAGAACTCTAATACACAGGAAAAATGAGAGCTGGTCACATCCGGCCCAGCTTGGTTATGGTAACAACAGGCTGGGAATGAGCAGTGGGTTCAAGGCTACGTAGATCCTACCATGTCTTAGTGCATCCTGCCCCCACTGGAGGCCACACATCAAATGCCATTTCCATTGTATTTATAACAAGAGTTTGTTTTTAACAGTCATCTCACTTTTTAAAGTTATTTTATCTTCCTGTACCTTGTTGGGATTAGGGTTTGCCATCTCAGGCATACTTACCTAAAGCTTGATTGAAATCATGTTTTGATTTCTTAAAAGATGCAATCCTTCTAATTGGAATATACTCCCAAATATCCCCCAAATCAAAACCAGAAAGCTGTATACCCAAACTGCATTGTTTAGGTCCCTGGTAGAACTGCTCTTACTGAAACTAGTTGTTTTATTAACCCGAAGGATGTTGCTGAGTACACTGTAATGTCACATCTACGAGGACACAGCATACAGGTTTCTTTCATGTCAAGTTTCATCCTCCTTAGAGTCATCATGTAATAGACCACATTCTGCTTTTTGCGTTGTCTGTTAGAAAGGAGGGGCCCGAGGCCACCTGAGTGGTTGACTTCTCACAGTGTACATGACTTCAGGCAGGTCCGTGTGTACGAACCCCACTTCTCACTGGGTCTCATTGCTGCTATCCTGGTTTTCTCTTCACCCAGATTTTTTTCATGCATTAAAAATCCTATTGTACTATGTTTGAAACCCATTCTATTGCATTTACTTTTATTTTTTGTTCTTTGTATTAAATGTATTGAGGGAACTCTAACAAAGTTATATAGGTTTCAAGTGCACAATTCTATAACACATCATCTGTACCATGTGTACACTGTATTGTGTTCACACCCCAAGCCAAGTCTCCGTCCATCACCATTTATCTCCCCTTCTCTCTTATACCCTTCTCCACCTCCCTCCCTCCTGCTCCTCCCCTCTGGCCATCACCACACTGGTGTCTGTGTCCATGAATTCTCTCTCTCTCTTTCTCTCTCTCTCTCTCTCTCTCTCTCTCTCTCTCTCTCTCTCCCTCAATCCCTCCACCACCACCCAGTCCCCCTCCCAACAGCTGTCAGCCTGCTCTCTATCTGTGAGTCTGTCACTATTTTGCTTGTTATCTTATTTAGTTCATTTGAGTCCACATATGAGTGAAATCATATGGTACTTGTCTTTCTCTGACTGGCTTATTTCACTTAGTATAATGCTCTCCAGCTCTATCCATTGAAACCCATTTTAAATCCTTCTTGTGCTTTGAGGGAGAATGAATAAATATTTAGATAAACTGCCCTTACTTCCCTTGCTTTATTCCTTTTGTCTAGCAGATACCTGTTCCTCAGTTCTCAGACATGTATTTCTGCAAATGTCTTAACAGATCAAGGCTGTTCATGGGTGTGCTTGGGATTTCATAACCTAACATTAACGAACTTTAAGCAAAAGCCAAGTAAGAATGCCAGGAACTTCAGATTTCTGGTAAACCAAACGGAAGATGCAATCTTGTGGGGAAGCAAATAATTATACTTCTTTTGATGATAAAAGACCAGGAAATATCTAGCATCTGATCAGAAGCTAACCTGTTTTTTCCTTTTTAAATTAAACATTTTATTTTGAGATAATTATAATTCACATGTTGTTGAAGAAGTAATATAAGCAATCTTGTGTATCTTCTAACTTTTACTCACTTTCTCCCAATGGTAATATCTTGCAAAACTACAGTACACTACCCCATCTAGAATACTGACATCGATATAGTCACCATACAGAACCTTGTCATCAATACAAGAATCCTGCCTGAGGCTCCTTTCCCTCTCAACTCCATCCTTGCCTAAACCCCTGGAAACCACTAATCTTTCATTTCTATACATTTTTTTTCTCAATTCAAGAATAGCTCATTTCTTTTGATGGCATAAATGTTCATTACAAGTGTCTACACTGCATTTACCAGCACCCTCCTCCCACTTTGATTTATTATTCCCTTCTCTCACCTCCTCTGTCTTGAGAAAGCCAACCTTTGAGGAATACAACCCTAGGATCCCTGGTTCTCTGGCTTCCAATTGGATTAGCCATTGGAGGTGCTGGCAGAAGAAGGAGGGAGTGGGAGAAGAGAGAAGTGAAAGTAACTCCTAGTGCCAGCACCCCACCCTCAGGCCTTAGGAAGGGGTGGAGAGGAGAATCACTGCAACCATCAGGGAGGAAAGAAATCCCCAGATGAGAAAATGGACAGAGACTTTGGCCAGTTGAGTTGTCTGTCTTCAAGGGGTAAAGCTCTCTCAGATAGTGAATTGATCACTAATGCCCTTGATAGACTAAAGATTAGTGAGGGTGAGGAATCCAATAGTGTTTGAGATTGAGTTTCTTGGTCTAGCAAACACTCTTCCAAATGTGTGCTCCTCATGTTCAGTATACAGCAAGCATGTCAAACTCATAGCTCGTGGGCTGCATGCGATCCACAATGAATATTTTTGCAGCCCAGTCAATATAGCGATATGTATGAAACATTTTAATAAAAATTTTATAACTTAATATTTAAAACATCCTATTATACATAATTATTAATAATGAACTACAACATTTGCTCATGACTGATTACTATAATCGTGTTGCATTCATTTCCCTTATGTGCCTTATGCACAGGCACACCATTTCTCTCCACTAATATCAGCAGCGAATATTTTAGCAACTGATTGCCACGTCATTAGTCTTGGACTGACCTGTTTGGTGTGCGCAACAGGAAATATTTCGCTTTTGGAGAACAAGAAAAATAGGTTTATTTGTGTTACACTTATTAATTTGTGCAGTTATTCAGTGTCTGGTAGATTAATGTTCAAGAAAAAAACATTAATTTTTATTAAATGTCCTATTATTTTATGTTAACGATTACTCATTTATTTCAGCCCTTTGTATTCAGCATGTCTTTATCAAAATAAATTTATGTTTCTATGAAAATTGAAGCTTTTGGTTTTTCTGTGGCCCACATAAACCTAAACCTTGTTTATTTGGTCCATGTTAGCCTTTGAGTTTGACATGCTTGGTATACAGGGTAAAGACATGAACTTTAGATAAATTCTAAGCAGACTGATTAGATTCTAAACAAGATTATGCTTACTTAACCCACCTCAGATTTATATAGAGTTTAAAGAAAATACAAATTTCCATTTAAAATGCGTATGATGGAGGTAATTATTTGATCATGTCCACTGTTTCCCAAGTATCTGTGCTGGGCTTCTTCCTTCTATGCCACTCTGTTCCCTGTGCCTCACTGGAAGCCCAAAATTGTCATTCATCCTATTTAAGGGGCTGGTAGGAGGCTTCCAGGTTATTAACACAGAACAATATAGGTGAAATTCATTAAAGCCTTGTGATAAACATGCATGTTCTTAGGTTGAACAAACCACAGAGAGCAAGAGAACACCCACTGAGAGAAGAGGCAACAAGGTAGCTCCTTTGTATGTGATCTTTCAAGTGGTGATGAGTTAGCTCAGCTCCCCCCCTGCCCAACCCTATACTGAACTCCAATGGTGCTGGGCAGTCTTCTGATTGATTACAGGTTCCATTTCTACATCTGCTGGTCCTCTTTGGGAGGGTGGGGCTGGTGGTTTGCCTCTTCATCTAATCTCCTTCTCTTTCTGTGTCCTGGTCTCTGGGCTCCCTCAAGATGTCCTTTTGACTCTCATAAGCCTGCTTCAGAGTCTCAAAGCTGAACACATCCCATTCTTTTTCATTCTCAATCTAATTATCCTGCTCTCCTTGAGATGATGTGATCATGTGAAAGAAAGTTGGAAAAAGAAAAGCACAAGATTAATTTGTAAAGATAATATCTAGTTACAATTGTACCAGTGCTACATCCTCTCCGTATTCATGCAATTCATTCTTTTGGCCTGAATAATAGGATCCAAATTCTTTTGAACGGAGGTCTTGCTGGTGTTGAAGAAAAAGCTTATTTTCTATAAAGAAAATTCTCATTTTAATTGCCAATTTCTAATACAAAAAAATAGTCATTTATTACAAAAAGCATCTTCATTTAAGAAACATTTGTTAAGTTATTTCTAGGTGCCAAGAAGTTTGCTTTTCTGTCTCCCTTATATAAAGAGAATGTACCTGGGCATCACAGGAACTAACATACTGTTTGGTAATAAACAAGACAGTCTCTGTTCTAAGGAGCTAGTATTCTGGTGGGATTTTAGTCCAGTTACTCATTTGAGATGTTTTGTGAGTCCCAGCTTAATTACTTTAAACGTATTTAAGGTATTTTAACAATAAAGGCCTGTGAGGGGAGAGGGGGAGTTATAGAGAACTTGCCAGAGGACAGGAGGTATGGGCTTTACTTGTGGGGATGAGTGGGAACTTATGAAGTGAGGGAGCATGGGATAGATTCTCTAGATCATGCAACACACAGAGCAGCAAGAGTATGGTTGGAGAAGGACTAATTGCATGAATTTAGGCCACATAGAAAGGCTTTTGTCTACACGTCGTTCAACACACAAGAAAAAACTCAAGTTCTCTGAATTTCTGTGTTCTTTCTTAAAAATAAAAGCTCAACTGTGTGAGTGTATGCCACTCAAACGATTGCTGCTATGGATGAACTGCATTATGCCAAGAGACACCAGTGCCCCAGCGATGTTTCAGGGCACTGGAAAGCAGGGAAGTGTCAGGGGTGGGCTCCAGTAGCGAGATTGCTTGAGAACCCAATTTTCCTAAAATACTGTGGTAGGTCCTGCTCTGGGAACTCTAGTTCAGTCCTGCAGTTGTTTGCGACGTAATATAGCTGCATCTCTGTAGTAAGTCAACTACACATATTTGGTGAAATCCATCTCCAGGCTATTGGCAAATAGCACTGTCAGGGTTTAACTAAACTGTTCCTCTACTAAGGGGGAAATGATTTCGGAAAGAGAACACTTATGAAAGAAAATGTTGAAAAACAATTTCCTTCAATGCAAATGATTAATAAAATAAAGTTCTCATTCATTCCATCTATAAGCTCCCTAGGGCTCTATACTGAAGCTCACATTCTTAAATCATTTGATTCTTTTATTTTTTAATATTTTTATTGATTTCAGAGAGGAAAGGAAAGGGAAAGAGAGATAGATACACCAATGATGAGAGTCATTGATTAGCTGCTTTCTGTACCTCCCCCCTCCCCACCCCTCACTGGGGACCGAGTCCGCAACCAGTATGTGACCTGACTAGGAATCGAACTCTGACTTGGTTCATAGGTCAACACTCAATCACTGAGCCATGCTGGCCAGGTTCATTTGATTTTTAAGGGAAAACCCTATTTCCCTGCTCCAATCCAAGCAGAAAGGTATGATGCTGGACTAATCATTGGTTGAATTAAGATCAGAGTTATGAATTCAGCTCAAGATTCCAAACACTAGCATCCTCCTTTACACCTCAGTACTCAGAAAATGGCAGACACAGAATAAATGTATGTTCTGTTAGTTATACTGACAATTGTTTAAGGAAGAATTGCCATTTCTATAAATGAAAATGCAAGAAAATGGTATCCTTGACTGTTTTTATTCTACAAGTCTACTTGTTTAAAAGGTCATCACAATCTTTTGCTATGCTTTGGTTTTGAAAATAATCCATTAATTAAAATGGAGAAATATTTTTAAAGCACTGATATGTGTAAACTGTGTATGACAAAGTTTGAGTAGTTGAACCTTGGAAAATTAAGGGCGGGAATGCAATTGAACTTTCAGTGTCTAATGCTGTACTCATTTTCAGAACATTTCAATCAGAAACTAACATCAGGTTCTGAATTGATCTACAAGGGGAAATCTAGGGAATTTATTTTCAGAGTGCATTTTCCAAAATTCAGTTTAGCTTTTTGCTCCTGGTGGCTGACTTTTTCAAACAGAAAGCTCTGTACCACACATTTGAAGTTAGGGTACAACTGTATGGGCAATTACATTTCTGATGTTCTCTGCTGAACAGCATTTTCTTTTTCCCATGTACAACACTTACAGGTTATTTGCTGAAAAGATCTCAAAAACATTATCAATGTGTAGTTTGCCATAGTGAAAAAACACCAATTCAGGAATTGCCCTTTTATAGCGTAATCTGGCCTAACTCACTGTAGACAGTTTTATATATTTAGTACCTTTCCATTTTAATTAAAGAGACCTTGCATTCATTCCTTGCTGCCCCAAGATCTCCTGCAGCTTTATTAACAATGCTGCAAGCGCTTTTGTGTTTGTTAAAATAATTTTACTTAGAAGCTTGTCTTTTAGATACAAGAAATCTCAAGACACAGCTTGTCAGCACTGTCTAGCTGATCATTGGTATTCAGAAAGCCACCCCTTTGGGATTATTTGGTACGAGGTTCTGTTCCTACAGCAGGAAGCAGATACCCCTAGCGTGTGAGGCAGGCTGGGTGCAGACTAAGGCCATCTGAGGAGTGCATATCCCTGCTAAGGACAGCAGGGCTTCTGAATTCTGGTTGGCTGTAGCCATATACTTCCTGTATTTACTGATGCTTCTAGAGAACCCAAAATTTCAATTTCTATCTGAAATCTTTGGATTAAAAATAAAAATTCTATGTGGGCCAAACTCGGCAGGTTACCTGTTTTCAACCTCTGCTATAAACCTGTATGGCTTCATTGCTTTGCTTGTTTAATAAATAGACAAGGATCCCCTTCACCATGGACTGTGTCTTACCAACTCTGGTTTCCCCAAAGCCTGCAACTGTGCCTGGCACATTGCAGAGGCACAAATAGTAGTTATTAAAGTGAACTGAGCACTGAAGACATGAGGGCCCGAGAAGGATTCTTTGTTTGTTTGTTTATATAAACCTATTAAACCTGGACACTTTGAAAAGTTAAACATTCACAACTATTACAGCTGTGTCAATTCCAGGCAGAGTAGTCCTTTTAACCACCTGGAGACTCTGAAGCTTACTTCTTTCTTTGTATTTTGTGAGAAGATTGGGTTTGGCTTTATGTACTTCGATGGGAAAAAAAAAGGTGCACAGAGGGTCTTAAATAATTTACATAAGAAAATGAAAGGAACAGGTATTAAGTGAAATCTCATTGTCACTTGACTTATTAATTATTTTGGGATTTAATTAAAAATTATTTTGAATTAGTCAGAATTTACTCACAAAGTGAGAACTGAGGAAAGCTTTCTTTTTGCCTTTGGACCTTTGGAACATGTATAGAAATAAAGACCTGGGAGAATTTCTCCTTTATCCCAAGCTCCTCTAGCGCCTCAGAAACTAGATGATAGACCAATGATTCAGGAATATGGAATAAACAATAAAAGTCTATCTAAAATAAAAAATGTAAAGATCCACAATTTCCTCTCTAGATAGCCATGACCATCAGAGAGAGTCTGGTATACATTCTAGAAACATATATCAAATGTTGATTCTTCCAAGTCTAGTGCTTAACATTATTATATTCATTCTCATAGTATCTTAATGAGGCACAAACTAGAGGCATCCTTATTACAGAAGGAAATCGAGCCTCACTCAGAGAGGTTAATTAGCTCAAGATCCAATAGTAGGAAGTAGCCGTAGGTTAAATTCTAGGTTTTTGATTGTCATACCATACCATACCATACCATACATACAGCCTGTAACTTACTTTTCCTCCCTTTACTTTTCTAAGTATTGCATCTTTTTCAATGCATAGTATTTCCACCTTTACAAACAACAGAGCAATGAATACCCACTTACACACACCAGAACTCTTGTTCAATTACTTATTTGAACTATCAAATAAGTTCAATTACTTATTTGATATAACACAGTGGTTAAGAGCATAGATTCTGGAGACAGGCAGACCTGGAGTTGAAATCAAGCTATATAGAATCAAGCTATATAACACAACTAGGCAGTTGTGTTATTATATCAATTATTTTAAAAATTATGTAAATTATTAAGTATTTTTTATTCTATAATCCATCTGTCCATATTCCATGCCATTAATTTATTGGAGAAATTGGGTCATTTGTGGTTGGAGAAACTGGATCACTTGCCTTATAAAATGTTCTATATTCAGGATTTGGCTGATATCATTTTTTGTGATATTATTTAACTTATTTCTCTATCCCTTCTATTTGCTGAAAAATGGTAGTTAAAATAGAGTTTTTATTAGGTTCAGATGCATGTTTTAAAGCAAGAAGACTTTATAAGAGCCAGTGTGTCTTCTGGTGAAAGCAATCCACTTACTTCTGATGTTTCACTTTTGGTTAAGATTGAAAACCTTCTAAGTACTGGGCATGGTGACCTGTGAAGTTTCACCACATGAAGCCAGATGGCCTGGCATTATAGAACACTAGCAGCCAGACACATGTTATGTCTCCTAGTTGTAAGGATCAGGCCCATAAGATCTCCCTAGTACATCTTTTCCACCTTTCATTCCTTCTTTGACCAATTTGGGATGCCTCTGTCATGTGCCTCTCATGACACTGAGAGAAGTGTCAGCACAAACGACCTGAACCTGTTTCCTGGGATCCATTCTGCTGTCTTTCTGCTATTTTCACTCCATTTCTTTGTGCCACCATGAGGTACTGTTTGAAGGAGAATTTCCACATAATCCTTTTGTGGAAGAGTCTGCAGGGTAGCAAGTCTCTGTGCATTTCCCCATGTCCGTCTCTGTCTCGCCCCTTGAACATGACACTTCGTGTAGCCCAATAACCACAATTTGAGCAGCCCTCCAGCACAATTTTATTTTTTCCTTCCTTGCTCACCTCTCAAGTCTACGTTTTTGGGACTAAATACCCCTATTGGTTCCATTCAACGCTCCTCCTAGAATGCTACCCCCTTCTATTGGGTTCACTACAACCCTCAGAGTGGGACCCAGCCAGAAATAAAGATATAACACAGTGGTTAAGAGCATAGGTTCTGGAGACAGGCAGACCTGGAGTTGAAATCAAGCTATATAGTGTTTTCTAGCTGTAAGATTACCAACATATACAAGTGTAAATTTCATGTTCTATGAAATGGAGACATTAATTTTTATTAGATAAGGGTATTGTGAAGATTAAATGAAACAAAGCAAATGCCTACACCAAAGCCCCACCCATGGCAAAAGTCCAAAGAAGGGAGGCATTCTTTTTGGTGTTATAATATTCCCATGATCATGCTAAGTCTCTAGACCTTTAGTTTCCACTGGCACAAAGACATAGTATGTCAAAAACTGATATTTAATAGTGAATAGATATAATAAAGAAATGAGGCAAAGTGAAATTTAGTAAAGCCTACATAGTTTGAAGTAATAAAATGTTCCTGAGGGTAGAATAATAAAATCAAAGACCTGGAAGGAGATGTAGGGGTTACCAAATCCAATCTCTCACTTTATAGATGAGATGACTAAGGTCCATACAGGTTGACTGATCTTCTCTAAGCTCCTCTACCTGCCAAGCAGGTACACTGCAATGTGAACCAATGTCTGACTTGGACCAGGATATTTTCCCTCCATGATGCACGCACCTGATAATGAATGACATGAGATGTACCTTTTTGGCATTGAATTAATAACTGGGATTATGATGCAAAAAGTAGGGTGGGGATCTGAGTTGTATCTCTTAAGCTTTCTAATAAAATGCAAGAATCAAGAGAAAAAGAAAAGAGAGGTGTTTAAAAAGAAATGGGCATATTCTTTGATTAGCTGAGCCAATACCCATTACCATTGTGGGCAGACACTGCTATGATCCAAAGATTCTATTCCTATATTTAAATGCTATGTTCAATAAAAGAACAAAGAGCTTCAAAGAGTTCCCTTTGAGAATAATTGCCACATTACCATGATAATACACAAGAGGAGTTTTGTTGTATCCCCACATTTCAACTCTGTGAGGGGAGCAAGTGGAGAATGGAAAGCAAGCCACCATGACAGGCCATTGCTGAAAGCAGGCTCCTACGGTACCAACTGTACACGTTAAAGGCTGCTCATTTTTCACTTCTCTTTAACTATCCCTTGAATCTCTTTGTTTCTGGCTAATTATTATGCATACACGAATATGATTATCAAATTTTAATTGCACCATCACAGACACTGTACAAATGATGATAATAAAACAGCATTTGCAATCTGCTTTGGTAATTTTTGAACTGTAACTGTGCCTTAATTTATATAAATAAAATGTATTTCATTTATCTTCCAAGTAGTTATTATTCCACCCAATTTTTTAAGATTATCTATCCTAATACTGCTTTCCTAAAAACTTGGCTGATGTGTAGCAATACCATAACAATTTTAATATTTTATATTTAGGCAGTTTTTCAAATTAGACTTGGTTGTATTTTATACTGTTCATTCATTTGTTCATTCAGTCATTCACTCAGTTAATCTGACTCTTCATGGTGAAAGGTAGCAAGATGTGCCATCCTATAGTGTGACTTTTTGGCATAAGAACTGATGAACTGATTATTTTGAGACATAGGGGAAGCTTTGAAAACAAAAAGGGGTTACCCTTTTATAAGAAATCCTATATAATAAAAGGCTAATATGCAAATTGAACAGTGGAATGACCAGTCGCTATGACATGCACTGACCACCAGGGGGCAGACACTCAATGCAGGTGATCAGCGTGCCCCCACAGAGGGAGCACTGCTCAGCTAGAAGCAGGGCTCACAGTTGCCAAGTGCAGCGCTAAGGAACCCCTTGGTGGACATGCTCCAAGGAGTCCTGGACTGCAATAGGGTGTAGGTCAGGCTGAGAGACCCTGCCCCCCCCCACCCCCAGTGCATGAATGTCATGCACTGGGCCTCAAGTTTATATTTATATATGAGATCTCCATTTGTAAGGGTCCCCGCCCCCCCATCACTCTCTTTCCCAGGATGAGAAGGATAATTTTAAATCAGCAAAACTCTTATCCATGGAGACTTAAGAGAACTTAAATCTGCATAACAAGTCCTACTTTCCATTGTCATCTCCCATAACTGGCTTCCTCCACACATTTATTTTTATTTTATTTTCTTAAAATGGTATTTGACCTGAATTTGAGTTATTCATTTTTCCCTTGACATTTCCCAAGTATACATGAGGTATACATATTAACAAACCTGTTTGTTTTGTTTTGTTAATCTATGTTTTGTTACAGAGGCTCTACCTAGAGAATTTAGAAGGATGGAGAAAGTTATTTTTTCCTTTCCTACAATGGGAAGAGAGGCATTCCAGGAGAGGAATGTTAGCTCATGTGAAATAATAACCAGCAGGAGAAATAACATGAGCTATACACTGTTCTATGGGTGGAATAAAGAGTGCATGGGTGGATGGCAGGTACTGGAAAAGGAAACCACAAATGTAGGCAGGACCTGATCATAAACCATGTGTCGTGTCATAAACCAAGGAGTTTGAATGGATTCTGAAAGATGTAGGGACTCAGGCCAGGAAGTGACATGCCTTTTGGAAAAAAAAAAATACCATGGTTGCATTCAGAGAGATGAATTTGATGAGTGGAAGTGGAGGCAGAAATATGATATGTGATGATAGATGGTGGTAGATTTGACTAATCAGTGAAGTGGGGGCAATAATTCAGGCCTACAGTGATAAGAACCTGAGTAAGGCAGTGGCAGTAAAGATGGACCCATAGGGCTTAGTGATGGAGAGGACAAGGAAGGATTCTGGAGCAGGGAGGGTTTGGGATCATCCAGGTGAATATCTGTATGGTGGTCTCTTTACTGAGAGCTGAGGTTGGTTGGGGGAAAGATGAAGAAGGTAATGGGTTGTATGGAACAGGAGACATTTACCAGTACCAATCGACGCCATGAGACGAGTAGTGGCTACATCCTCATACCCAACCACAAAGCTTATTTAACTAGAATGTAGCCAAGGAGGCTGAAATATGAGCCCCAAGCTAATTTCCAAAACCCCATCAAGCTCTGAACTATTCAGAGACAAAGCCACATGGTGCCTTGGGTCTTAAACATTTCCAAACCCTCAGTGAGAAGAGGGATGAAGGCAGGAAAAAATGAAACTAAGTGTGGGGTGGGGCAACTGGGTGGTTCTAGGAGTAAGAGGCTAGGAGGCAAGGGTGAGGTGAGAGTGGGACCATATGGCAATTTATTTGGCAACTGGAATGAACAGGAAGACTAGGAAGAAAGGAGGACACTGGAGGAAGGCTGAGTAGGGGTCAGGACCTTGGAAAGCAAGATGAAAGCCTGCGATGACTCGGCAGTGGCCATTTTAAAGCCATTTTAAGTGTTTGGTAGCTGCAAGTGGGCTATGAGTGGAAGTCTTTCTCTAACACTGTCCACTATGCTGTGGGTTCTTGTTAAACTTTATTCAAGGTGTTTAGTCATAGGCCAGCCTAGGGCCCCAGTGGCCGGCATGGCCTTTTGCATATGGCAGACAACAATAAATATTTGGTGGATATATTGATAAAAGAACACCACAGGTATAAAACAGTGGTTTTATTTTGGAGGAAATCTTGCCGTGGAAAACAGGGAAGCAAAACTTCACTAAGCTTTAGAGTAGTCCTGATGGAGATTGTCTCGCATGGGGTGGGGAGGACAAGTCTTCTAAACAACTTGATGGCCTGTTAATTGCATTAAATGGCAACCAGTCAACTATGGGACCTGCTGTGATAGATACATTGAGCCTGGTATGATATACACATGGAGCTCAATCAACTAATGTATCAAGAATTACAAAGCGATTGAGAAGCTCAGTTGGAAGGGACGGAGGTGTTGCTGTGTGAACCTCAGACACTTGGTTTCAAGGCAAATCTAGCTGAAGTACTCCCTTATTCTATTCCCTAGCTTCTAGAATTAGCATTGTGCTCAAGAGAAGACATTTCTCACTTGAATCAATGAGAAGACTGTTGCTCAGCCATAAACTTAGGGAATCCAGGTTATTCCACATGGGGTCATATTTGTTTTTAACTTAGGAGTTGGTCATACTTTTTATTACAGAAATATTTTGGTACAATGAGTGTACTGATGGGTGGAAGTGGAAATCCCTGAAAAAGGCTCTGTTGATTTTAATCTTAAAGGTTTTATATAGAAGGTGTCCTCCAGAAATGTATATAAACACTTTGAATAATTATAAAGATGGTGTTTATTAAAACACATTTCATTTTACAAATTGAGCCATCAGCTGTTAAAGTGTGTATACATTTTGGGGAAGAACCCTGTATATCATTCCATGTTAATAAGGAAAACGCAGTTCTTACAGATAGCACCCTATCCACACACAGGGGTGCATGTGTGCCTATATTCACCTATCATACTCACCCTGAATTTACTAGCACTGGCTGAATAAAGCACAATATGAGAAGTCAAGCAAGACAGAGCTGTAGTTGCTGTGGAAACCATAGCACTGATCTTCATGACACACATATCCTGAGCTCTCACCTTCTGTCAATGACTTAATGGATGCATTCACATTTTGGAAACAATTTCTAAAACTTATTTACCAAAATATTTAAAAACAGGAAAGTTCTATAGCTTTGTTTTATAAATTTGAGCCCTAGGTGAATTTTTCCTACATCTCTAAAAATTGGAGGATTTTTGTTGTTTGCTTTAAATGCAGATGTACAGGATAGATGCCGATTCCATTGGAGGGATGTGAGCTCTATCTATAGTCACAATCAAGAATATGCAAACAAAATCATGGACATCTCTGTACTCCTAATGCTTTTTCCAGTTGGTCTTTGGGAAAATTTCCATTCTAGCTGAAATACTTACTGTACACTCTAGTCAAACATTAATAGCCAGAGTGCCAAAAGTGGCAGCTCAGTTACATATGGATTGGGACCCTATTATCCTTTCTTATAACATTATTTACTTGGGTTACACCACAGACTGCTGGCAGGAAAATTATCTCTGAATTTCTTTCCAAATATAAAGTTGGAAGATATGAATTACTCTCTCTTTTCATATTGATTATTGTCTTTTTAAATTCCAGAAATTCTATTTGACTTTCAAAATTGCTTTGACATTTTTTAGATCACTCCTTTCAGATATATTTTTTCAAGTTTTAAAATTTTATTTAAATATAATAAGCGTTTTCTTTTAAGAATCTGAGTGTGAGAATCTAATGTCTGAAGTTCCCAGGCGTCTGAGTCTGCTGTCCTTCCTGCTGCTTCTTGCTCACGGTGCCTTGCTGCTTTGCGTGTGGTTACCTTTGACTCTGTGCTGCTCATACCACTTGAGAAGGTGTATGTGAGACTTCCCAAAGGCCTGATAAGATGAAGTCACCTTCCTCTGGAGAAGGTTTGCCTTTGTTTCTTTGGGAAACTTAGGCATCTTACCAGCCTGGTACCACTCTGAAGTAGATGTTTGGCAGTACACAAATGTGGGGCTGTGTATTTGGGCTTCAGTGTTCCTATGGTTACAGCTTCTCAGGGCTGGGTTTCCCTTTTCTCCTTCTCCTGCTCTGTTCTGGGCAAAGTAAGTCTTTCTGTGGCTCTCTGAGGCGGATGGGGGGAAGGGAGGCTGCCTCTGGTGTAGCCCTTTGGGTTCTACCTTAATATGGGGCTCTCCTATTATATTCTCCACATTTGGGGGGCCTTGGGCTCTGGTTTCCATCCCTCTCACCCTGGGAATCCATTGAAGCCGCAGGTCAGTTTCACAGACCAAGTAGGCATATGGCCTCGGAACACAGCAGCTTCCAGTGCGTGGCCTACTTTTCCGTGTTCGCATTAATTCTAGGTTTTGGCCTGGTAATGCCTTACTATTTTTGGTTTATTAATGTTTTCAATAAAGCCAAAACATATTTTATTCAGTATTTTTAGTAATTTTCAGTAGGAGGGTTGGTTTGAATAAATTAGCTCAGCATTGTTGAATGTCAGAGTCATACCTGAGTTATGTGGGTGTGAAATTCACACTCACTATATTGATAGTGCGGCAAGAAAAATAAAAAGTATTCTGAACTCCAGAAGGGACAAAAGGAACTGACAGAGTAATATTTCCCTTTTAGAAGTTCCTTGCAGTTTTTGCAAGTTTGGGAATTGAAACAAGCGCTTTTCATAACCATGGGAGAGCTATTTACGAAGAAATTGTGAGAAAAATGGAATGGTATGTTGAATCAAGAATTAAAGAACTGTAAATAACTGTCATTTATTTTCCCTCTTAAATTTTGGGTTTTAAATTCTAAACAGAATCTGAAACATAGGTTGGAAACAGAGAAAGAAACAATTATTCATAATAAATGTTTAAACAACCAGGAAAATAAGAAACCTTTCCTCTAGGCTTTGACATGAAGACATGAAATACCTTTCTTAAGAATTTTGTGTCATGTTTCCTGTAAAGGATTTAATGATTTCACTAATTAAAAATTAGTAAATTCTCATTCTGTGGAAGGATGCAAAACTAATGAGACAGAGTTCCTATTGTGGGACTTATCTTTTTGGGGAAGACATGCACATAGAAAGGGGCAGGCGTCATTCTGTGTTTCCAGGGCTGAGGGCAGGTCCTGCTATGCAGGGGTGGCTCAATACATACTTGTTGAATGAAACAAATAACTGAGATGGGTATAATGTAACACGTTGGGAAGAAAACCGACCCCACTTGCATCCCTGAGGCTGGCAGGCTAACTAGAAACAACTACATCTTGAGGAAGGTTTTGAAGTTTGAGGGATGGACCAGCGATTATTGACAAGACAGCTTTGAAGAGGGCAAGCAATGAAGGGGTTTGTGCAAAGGAAATAAAATGTTTGCAGACAGGGAAGGCATATAGCAGATCTAATCTAGGACAGTGTTTTTAAAACATTTATTCTGTGCTCTAGAGTCTTATCTTGAAATGCATTTTTCAAGGAAGCACTAGTGGAGCTCTGACTGGCATGGAGATGGAAAACCCTCAGGCCCATCGGCCAGCCTGTCTCCCCAGAGGCAGCCCCTGTGGCCCTCTCCAGCGCCTCCAGGGCTTTGTGAGCACAGCCTGAAAGCAGCTTAGGTTGGCCCAACTGGACAACTGGCTGGGGGAGCAGCTGGGGAAAGGCCAGTGAGAGGGCGTTGGGAGGGCAGAGGAAAGGCCTTTCACCATCAAGGGAGAGGTCTAAACACAATGAGGTGACCCAACGGAGCCATGCCAGGTTCTCATAGAAGGGATGGCATGATACATCCAGGACTCTGAGGGAGAGTACGCCAAAACCGATTAGAGGAAAACACAAGGGCGGGAAACCAGGCACGGGCTGTGAGGGTCTGAGGCTTTAATGTTCAAGTGCATTACCGAGGCAGCTTATTGAAAATGCAGATTTCTCAATCTCACTTCCAGAAATTCTGATCAACAGGTTTGAGGTGGGATTCAGGGATATGACAAATCAAAGTCACAGAAATACAGTATAACTGAATATTTTCACTTCTACTTTGCTGCTCTTGGTCACTTTTATAGTTTAAAGGTATAACAGGAATAAACAGGAAGAAACTACTTAAATCAAAACCATCTTAAACTGAGGGCATCAGTGGAATATACAAATAGAACAATGACTTGAATGTCACTTGTGAAATTTGAGCCCAAAGGAAATTTTATGGGGTGTGTGTTGATAGAAGTAACTCCAGTTGCCAGGGGACCCCGACCAAGTCGGGTCACGCTCAGAGGCCATGCTGTGTGTGGTATGTTTACGTCACCAGATGATCAATCCCAGTCATTTTTCTATGATACTGTCTTCGGGTCATGTCTAGGAGTGCCTAGCGTCCTCTAGATTTTCAAAAATTAAGCATATACCAGCTGTTCTCTCTCACATCAGTGTTTTTCCCTCTCTCTCCCTTCCTCTCAGGTGAGGATTACTAGTAAAAGACAAAAACAAAAAAGAAAAGTAAAGAAATGTCACCTGAGAATTTAATTTCCTCTTCGTTATCATTAAAAAAAAAATCTGTTTCTTCCTCCTTCTGTGGGAACCCGAACATTCTACATAATAATAAGTTCAGGAAAACGCTGCTATGCTTACTTCCTCCACCAAAAGAAAACCCCAAACACCCCAAAGCAATTTCAGATTAAATTGTGCAAACTTCACTTGCTAAAGAGAGGAGATTAACACCCTTCTGCACAGACCATGAGTAGCACAAAATTAAAATATGGTTCTGCAGGTCAGGAGACACTGAGGGATGGAGTGACCACTCTTTGATGGACACTGTACTTTGCTGCCTTCTTTCAGAAAAATTGGATGACTGCATTACAAGGCCTAACTTCTGAAAGTTAATATTTGGAACATATGTAGCTACATACTGGTGTTAGGGTCTTTTGTCATCATGATACAAAATAGAAATAAAATTTAAAAATATTAAAAATTTAAAAAACCCTAACTAATAAAAGTGTAACATTAAAATTAACCGTTTCTTTGGGATGCCTAAGCCACGCCCACCAGCCAATCAGAGCGACTGTATGCAAATTAACCCAGCCAACATGGAGGCCGCCACTCACAGACCTGAGTAAACAGCAGCTTCCATTGCAGCAGGACTGAAACTGAAACTGCAGCGGCCGCTCTGCTTATCCTGGCTCAAGGCAAAACATGTTTTCAACAAAATATCAATCATAGAATCCTCGGGACCTGAAGGAAACAGCAGGCCTGGCCTGACTACTAAGAGTAACATTGTCTCATTATAGAATCCGCGAGCTGAAGCAGAGAGGAGGTTTCGTTACTAGGCCTCAGCTTAAAGGAACAGTGCATCAATTATAGAAGATAAACAAACCCCAGAAACCTGTTCCAGCCAGTCTTGCTGGGACATTGGGTCAATGGGAGCTGTGGGAAGCCTGAAAGTGCCCCTGAGCCTGTCACCCACGCTGACCACAACCCAATGGGGTGAGGGACGTTACTGGGGGGCTTGGCCAGCCTGCAGACAGCCCTCAGCCCCTCACTCAGGCTAGCCACACCCCCATGGGATCAGGGTTCCCAGTGGGGGGCTTGGCCAGCCTGCAAACAGCCATCAGCCCCTCACCCAGGCTGGTCAGGCACGCCAGCAGGTGCACCCTGCTGGTATGCACATCCCCAGAGGGGTCCCAGACTGTGAGAGAGCACAGGCCAGGCTGAGGGACCTCCCAAGTGCACAAATTTTTGTGCACCAGGCCCCTAGTAATAAATAAAAACACATATTTTGACAATGAGAATTCAGAAGAGAACCAAGAATACTGTTCTTCCTGAGTCATGCTATTCAGGTTTTCTGTGGAAATCCTCAGAGAAAGTTATTTATGTGATAAATGATTTTCGTTATGTGTGAGGCAAAGCATGAGCTAAGTATTTTATCTAAAACCACTGCATGCCTACTATGTGAAAAATTCCTATTTTCAGGGAGTCTATCCTAACAGGAAGATATAGAATGAAGCAGAAAAGTATCTAGAGTGTACAGTGTGTTCCACAGTGGTACATGCTAAGAAGAAAAATAAAGCAAGGAAGGGAGATGGACAATGTGGGCGGGAAAATTTCCTGGGAAAGGTAGCACTTGAGTAAATATCTGAAGGAGGGCCGCAGGTGGATTTCTGGGGTGCAGCACTCTGGGCAGAGGGACCAGCAAGTGCAAAGACCCTGGAGGGACTAGGCCAGGAGTGCTGGAGAGAGAGAATGAAGCGGGTGAGGGAAGGACAGACAATAGGAGACAGACAGCAGGGCATCAGGGTGAACAATGTGGACTTCCCCTGAGCCCTGTACTTCTGGAAAACAGTGACAGCTGAAAAACACCCCTCCCCTTTTGTGTTCTGGGAATGAATGGCTTACTGCAAAGAACCACCTTCCCCAAATGACCTGAGAAGGCACACAGATGGCCCCCTTGTGTACTTATGACAGAGACAGTCAGACACTCCAAATTTCATAAATGATTAGCTCAACTGGCCTCTCAAAACTAGCTAGACACAGAGGCAAACATCCCTTGTTCCTGACTGCCCGACACTCTCCGATGACAGAAGCATCCCAGCTGGAAAGTCAGTTGCTCATAACTTGTCTACTCCTCTCTATACACGTCCAAGGCAAGGTCACACTGCGAAAATGCTCTGACTTTTGGATCTGGAGTGCTCTCCTGATTGGAGCTGAGAGAATAAAATCAATTTCCTTCCTTGTTCCATTTTTGTCTTTGACAGGGTATTAGATATATTATAAGCCCATTTGCAGGATTTTTCTTCCCCTCTGTAACACATGCTTGCCAACAAGCCTTCTCTAAATTGAAAAGTAACTCTCTTGGGTTAAAATCACCTTCATGCAGGCTTGAAGAGCAGAGACAGTCATGATTCAAGCTTAATTACTAGACTCTAAAGTTACATTCTGTGAGAATTAAACTGAGAGTTAGAGAAAATAGTTCATCAATAGAATCCTTTGGGCAATGTTCACTATTGAGAATGTAAGTTTGTCCTTGGCATTGCCAGCCAATGTCATTGATCTAATAAATAATAAATTAAGTTTAATTAGTTTATTTTCTTTTATTGGGATATTTATTATATGGGTTTTTGGACTCTATTGGTCTTCATTATAAATATATAAATTATAAAAATAAAAATACATTTTATTAATGTGAATACATTTTTGCTGATAAAAATTTCTGCCAGTGAAAACATAAAAATGTTTACCTATCTTATTTCTAACATATGTCCACAATAGCTGGCAGCTGAAACTACTCACTTTGTTCAACTAGGGTTTTTTGAAATAGTCAGTTGTACTTGAAATGATAAGAAGAAGCCTATCAATCATTCATACCATAGTATGAATTAGTGTCTGCAGACTTTTTCTTCCTATTCACTTGGATAAAATCATCTTCAGTGAGGAAATGGGACTTTGTAATAAAGTTGTGAGTGAAGAGAACAGGACAATTTACGGGAATGCAGGCCTGAGTGAAAATCCTATTCTATAGTGGATATGTTGGGTAACTAGACACAGCACAAAACATATGAGTACGAAAGAGAAGATAAGATGCACATAAAAGATAGATAGTATTTATTTGCTAATATTCCCACCTCAATTCCTAGAACTTTCACAGGTTTGTGAACTAATTAGAGTAATAGAAACATATCTGATAAAGGTCCTTCTTTCAAAGATGGACTTTGAGCATGTACACCTTGAGAATTCTCTGTGTCCAGGATAACTGAGGGCCTAAGGGGGGAGCAGGAAGCAGACCCTCAGGTCATGCACACCCAGGTCATGCTATAAAAAGAGGATCGCCACCAGAACTGGAGATCTGCCTAACCACTCTCACTCTCTAACATGGGTGGGCGTGAGTACAGATGAGAGGCTCACATACCATATGTCAAAATCTTTAGAAGTTGTCAATTAGGCTGGTAAGCTGCTAGATAAATAAATTTCTCTCTTACTATCTTAACAAATATAACTCTCTGGAAGGTTAGGTTCAAATTTAGGACTCAGCCAGTCAGGGAGAGCTGGCTCCCTGGTCCTCAGCTGGTATATATGTGTGTGCCCCTTTTTTTGTATATTCAAATTCTGTTCACATCCATGCCAATAGCTCCTCTCCTCCAAGTTGCTCTGTGGGCCTCTGAGCATGCACATTGGTGGCAGAGGATGTGGGGTAGAAGCCTGTGTAGGTCTGGGATGTAGGCTTGGGATCACTTGAGCAAGGAATTCCTGGGTCATAGATACACTGATCATCGCGTAGAGGGGGAGGGGGCTTGAGTTCCAGGGGACATCAGACCCCTCGGTCCCTTAAACTTCTTGCTCTGGAAGGTGGGGAGGTGGCTGGGGATGTGACTAAAGGATGGCCAGAGAGGGACGCTCTAAAGTATGTGGCCCTTCTTGCCAGGGCCTAAGGGCAGTGCTGTTGGTAGGTCTAACCTTACTGCAGGCATGCCTCTATGTGTGTGTCGTGCGCTTGTATATGTAGTAATTGCTAATAAATGAATTTTTATTTCGCAATGTGGATTTCGTTGTTCACAAGGAGTCCTTATTATGAACTCTTTAAGATCTTGAGGTGCAAGACTTCCTTTGAGTTGCAGGAAGGCTGCGTGGCTAAAGGATGGTGGAGCTTGGAGCACACAGGCCAGGTAAAAGCTTTCTTGCAGAGTACTTTTCCGTAAGCATTCCACTGTTCCACTCCTGACTTCACCTCTTGACACCCACCTTTTGAGGGTCTGCCCACAGCTAGAGATACTGACAAGATACTGTTTTACCCAGGAAACTCCATGTGCTAAAGGAATGTCTACTTGAAGGCTCAAAGTTCCAAGCATGATCTGTACTGTTTTTTTAAGGGATCTAAAAAAAATTCTTTTTTTTAAAAATTTATCTTTATTGTTCAGATTATTATAGTTGTTCCTCTTTTTTCCCCCATAGCTCCCCTCCTCCCATTTCCCACCCCAACTTCTGTCCTTGCCCCCCCACTGTCTTCATCCATAGGTGTACAATTATTGTTCAGTCTCTTCACGCACCCCCAACACCCTTAACCCCCCCAAATTGTCCGTTCACTCCATTCTATGCCTCTGATTCTATTCTATTCACCAGTTTATTCTGTTCATCAGATTTTTTATTCACTTGATTCTTAGATTCACTCGTTGATATATATTTGTTGTTCATAATTTTTACTTTCCTTTTTCTTCTTCCTCATTCTCAAAGGATACCTTTCAGCATTTCATATAATACTGGTTGGGTG
>PVJC01028821.1:0-22293 GCA_004026665.1 Murina feae | reverse complement strand
GAGCTGAGCTGAGGGGCTCAGCTTCACTTTCGCTGCTGCCGCAATGGAAAGGGCTGTTTACTCAGGTCCGGGAGTGGCGGCCGCCATGTTGGCTGGGCTAATTTGCATACAGCCGCTCTGATTGGCTGGTGGGCGTGGCTTACCCTGTCTCGGAGAAACGGTTAATTTTAATATTTCGCTTTTATTAGTTTAGATATTACACACACACACACCCCAAAAGCCCAGTGCATGAAATCAGTGCATGGGTAGGGTCCCTAGGCCTGGCCAGCAATCAGGGCTGCCCCCATCTCCCTACCTCCCTGCCTCCTCCTTGCTCCCTCAGCACTCCGCAGCTGCTGCTTCATCCACGATGTTCTGCACCGCCCCTTGGTGGTCAGTGCATGTCATAGTGAGCGATCAAACTCATTCTCCGGGTTGAACTCCCAAGAGGATACTTTGCATATTAGCCATACATAGGTTATCTTTTTTTTTTTCTTTATTGATTAAGGTATTATGTATGTGTCCTTATCCTCCCACTCATGCTTTCTATATTCTATTTTTAATTAAATTATATATTTTAAACCACAGGCATAAAACCTAAAGTCAGCATATTTATATCTCTCTCACAATTCCTTCTTTCTTCTAACTATAAATATATATTCATAACATATTTATACTGTGTTATGTTATATATACATATGTCTACATTATGAGGCTATATGACATATAATCTATTCCATAACCAAATTTACCAGTTTATTTTATGGTTTTTTTAAATTGAATTTATTGGGATAACATTGGTTAATAGAATTATATAGGTTTCAGGTATACAATTCTACAATATATCACCTGTATATTGTATTGTACATTGTGTATTTACCACCCCAATTCAGGTCTCCTTCCATCATCATTTATCCCCACTTTATCCTCTTCAACCTTCCTTTACCCTCCTTGTCTCTGGCAATCACCATACTATTATCTGAGCCAATCAGTCTTTATTTTTTTCTTTGTGTTCATTGTTTACCATTAATTCTTTAGTCATAGTGTTTGTTTTATTTTAATTTATCTCCTATTCAGTTATATTTTATTCCCTCACAGTTTTATCAAGAAGAAAAATAATAGGTTATTTAATATTTGTATAACTGCTTATTTGTTAAGGACAAAATTCAGATTCCTTCTTTATGTATTACACTAAAAGAACTTTAAGTAATATTACTACAGGGATAAATATAAAAACAAAAAGTTTTAAAATCTTAAAAGAAAATATAGGTCAACATTTATTGGACCTATGGACTTCATAGATTTCATAAAATCTATGACACTATCACAATGGTAAAACTTGAAAGATATTATTATATAAAAGAAATAAGAAAACATTATATATATATATATATTTCAGAGAGGGAGGAAGAGGGAAAGAGTGATAGAAACATCAATGATGAAAGAGAATCATTGATTGGCTGCCTCTTGCATGCCCCACACTGAGGGTTGAGCCCACAACCCAGGCATGTGCCCTTGACCAGGAATCGAACCATGACCTCCTCGTTTATACTACTAGGTCAATACTCAGCCACTGAGCCATGCCAGCTGGGCAAGAAAACATTTCTATACCTGAAATTCCTTGAATAATTTCAAAATAATAGAGAAAACTAAAATTTAAAAATTATAACAATTTTAGCAGATTCAAAATAATATCCAGAATCTTAAAAATAATTAATTTTTATGGAAGTTATCTGAGATCTTCATTTCAAAGGTAATTTGCCCTAAGGCTTCAAGTTTTAAATAGGCAAAGAAGTATAATTCAGGCATTGCAGATAGAAGGAATACTTTGAAAAAAGAAAACTATAGCTGGAGTATTTGGAGTAACCTATGTATGGCTAAGAATTTGAAAGAAGATAAAAGGTGTCATTAAAAATGGGATAATTTATAAGTAAATCCTATATAATAAAGAGGTAATATGCAAATTGACCATCACTCCAACACACAAGATGGCTTCCCATTGTGGACACAAGATGGCCAGCAGGGGAGGGCAGTTGTGGGTGATCAGGCCACAGGGGAGGGCAATTGGGAGGGACCAGGCTGGCAAGGGAGGGCAGTTAGGGGTTACCTGGTCATCAGAGGAGGACAGTTAGGGGCAATCGGGTCAGCATGGGAGCAGTTAGGCATCTATCAGCCTGGCAGGGGAGTGGTTAGGGTATGTTCAGGCTGGCAGGCAGAAGCGGTTAAAGGAAATCAGGCAGGCAGACAGGTGAGTGGTTGGAGCCAGCAGTCCTGGATTGGACCTAGAAATGGACAGTCAGAAATCCCTCGAGGGGTCCCAGATTGGAGAGTGTGCAGCCTGGGCTGAGGGCCACTCCCCCTCTCAAACCCCCTATGCACAAATTTTGTGCACTGGGCCTCTAGTATGAATATATTAGTCAAATAATTAGAATACTGGACCTGGGCATGTTTTGACTTTCAAAACTTACCTAGTTATGCACTATTGTTATTTTTCCCATACTCAAGATTTGAATATTGCCTTATAAAACTGTCTGATTCCAAAAGCTACACTTATCCAGTTTCTGACTGGCCTTCTCCCAGAAGTCATCCCAAATGCTGAATTACATCCTCATTTACTAGACATCTAAACCTAGATTTAAAAAACCTGTTAGGAGATTCTCCCTGCAAAACACACTCTCTGTGGTATCAGCACCAGAGGAGAGCACTTTCCAAATAATTTCTTGATGAGACAAATAATAATGATAGATTTTCATTTATTCTATTAAAAAAGAATAATGCCCTCTTCGGCTCAGAAGTTATTTCCCCAGCCATGAAGACACAAGGCAGTTTTACACTCAAGTGAAAGAAAAGTGGGGAAGGAAACAGAGCTTGAAAAGTTACATTACACAGATGCTGATTGTTCGGAAGTGCCCAAGGTCAACAGAACCTACTGGCCTGCAACAGCTGAAGACAGAGTAGTTTAATCTGTGGAAAACCATTACACTGTCCACCAGCTACTGCCAACAATAGAAAGTTCTGCAGGCCACAGCCCTGGCTACTGTTCAGAATACAGGTTGTTACCTAATCAATGTGTATGACTCCAGGTCACCCATCAGTCTTCCTAACCAGGCAAGCAGCCACATTATGAAAAGTAACATCTTAAAAATAAACACGGATGACATATTTCATGTGCAGGCAGGAGTTGGCACCAAATATTTAATTCCACATCTTTAACACTTTGTAAGCGGGCATTTTCCCGCCACTGTGTGGTAGCATTTGAAACACTTTCCTTTGTGCAGGGGTACATTACAAAACTTGCACATGTACCGCGTTTCACTGCGTAGTTTATGAGAGGCACGCACACAACAATGACGTAAAACATTTTTATTTTTGCTGGTTTCAAGGTATGTTTCCTCATGTCCATTGAAAGTCTCCCTGGTGAATCCGATTTTACTCGTTTCCTGCATTAACATCTACATCCAACATCTGAGGGCTTTCTCCCCACTTTGGCTTCCCATCCTATATAATAAAAGGGTAATATGCAAATTGACCCTAACAGTAGAACAACTGGGAACGACCAGTTGCTATGATGCACACTGACCACCAGGAGGCAAACACATAATGTAGGAGCTGCCTCCTGGTGGTCAATGCTCTCCCACAGGAGGAGCTCCGCTCAACCACAAGCTGGGCTGATGGCTATGAGCCTCTCTTGCCTCCTCCGGAGTGCTAAGGATGTCCAACTGCAGCTTAGGCCCACTCCCCAGGGGATCAGGCCTAAGCTGGCAGGTGGATATCCCCTGAGGGCTCCTGGGTTGTCAGAGGGATGTCTGACTGTGGGGAATCAGGCCTAAGCCGACAGGTGGACATTCTCCTAGAGGTCTTGGACTGCGAGAGGGCACAGGCCTGGATGAGGGACCCCCCTGAGTGCATGAATTTTCATGCATCAGGCCTCTAGTCCTATAATAACAGAACATTACCTCAAAACTGCAACATCCTTTAAAGCTTATCTTATTCTGGGAAGCAATCACTCTTATTTCCTCACAATGAATTTAACGTTCATAATAAAGAACATTTAATTATAGCAGTAGTAACCCATTTGAAATAGGAATTTGATATCTGCTGCTACTTTTATGACAAGCTAGAGCTTTTTGAAGATTTTTTTTCTGGAAAATTCAAGCAACTCCTCAAATGAGTTTGAATCTTCAATTAGAAAAAAGGCACTTACAGAGGCTTTGGCGGGGGGGGGGGGGGGGGGGGGGGGGGGGGGCGTTGTGGGGAGGCACTTACACAGTGGTTTCAATTTTACTTTGCCAGAGAATGATATGAACTGCAACATGTCAGAGAAGATAATGAGTTTCTAGGCTTTCACCAAAACCTCATGAGCTTAAATCAGATCTTACTGTCTCTAACCCACATCTGAACATGTCACTGGACATGTAAAAAAATTGCTTAAAGACAAAGATAGATGGTTTTGAAGTTTTAAAATCCTTAAAATACGGACACATATCATACAGATTTTGACAAGCCTCCCTGGATACCAAAGATGAGCTGTCAGGGACTACACAGATCCCACTGGAACCAACTCCAATTATTCATTTCCCCACTAATACATCCAGCTTAGGAAAACATATTAATCCAACGCAGTGTACAGAGTTACATTTTCCCCATCTGGGGGACTACAAACTCTCATAAAAAGTAAGGTAATAATTTTCTACAGCACATTGTAAAAAAATATTTACGTGATTTTTAGCAGTCACAAATGATTCTTTTTTAATTCATTCTTTATTTTCCAGCCAGGTCAAAAATATTTTTAATTTAAAAATATTTTTAATATTTTTAATCAGCTTTAAAGAAAATGTTTTGTGACAAAATAAACAAAAGAAACTAGAGGAAAACAAAACCAATCACATAAAAACACGGCAAGGAGACTGTTAGCATTAAATTCTCAGTGTTATAGTTTGAGTATCAAAGTTTAGTTCTTAATTATCATTATGATCAACCAGCTGAAAAAAACACTAACATTTAGATGCTTTTAGTCACTGTGAAATGTGGGTTTTTTATTTCATGCTCTTAAACTTCAACATGAGAAATAAAAAGAGAGAACACAACACGCTTTAAAAACTCACCCTGCTTTAAGGAAAACAAAGTAATTCAAAAGTCAGTGACAAACTTCTGTTTCAGGGCAGGGTGTTACCTGCACCAACATTCCAGGAATTGAAACAAATTTGGTGCATGGTCAGAGCAGACCCTCCGGGAAGGTCAATACACAGCAGGCGGATCCCAAAGATCGTTTTCCAGAATGTAGCTTGGATTCACTAGGATCTCCAAGAAGAGCAGCCAATACAGGGTGAACCCATTCACTGAGGAGAACTTGCTTAACAACCAAAAATCTTAAAATAGTATGTGTCTACCCAGGGCCAGATACATGATTTGATGGCTCAATGCAAAGTAAAAAAATGTGAAGCCCCTTGTTCAAACATCAGGAAAACAAAACAAAACAAAAAACAAACTAAAGACATTTTCCCTACGATTTCCCCCTCTCTCACCCTGTCTTAGTTTTTATTTGCTATTTGAATGTACACTCCCTTCGCCACAAGGACACACCCAGGCAAGCATGGACCTTCACAAGAGCACAGGCCCCTGCAGGTGATTTAGCACCCAAGGCTCACATGACCAATCACTGCCCTCTCTCTGCCTGCTCCCAGCCTTCTCCAGGTAGACAGAGGCATCAGTCCCTGGGTCGGGCAGTGAGCAGGTGGCTGAGAACCCTGTGATGGGAAAGGGAGGTAATTGGAGATCAGACTCTGCATGAGCTGAGAATCCAATTCCCCAGCAATCCAGACCCCTGGAAATTCATGTACAAAGCACAAATCCAAAAGTAAAATTATTAAGAATTTTAATATAGTAGCTGCAGACATTAAATCCTAAGTCCCTACTGAGTGTGTGACGCTATGTAGCTTCATTGTTTCCAGTCCCCCAAAAATAGCCTGTATCCAGCCCTAGGCCAAAGTTTTTCAGCCTCAGTTCTATTGATATTTGGGGCCAGATAATTATGTTTAGGGGAAGAGGGAGGCAGGCTATCCTATGTAATTTAGGATATTTAGCAACAGCATCTCTGGTGTCTACCCATGAGGTACTTGCCCAGTCTAACAGTCAATAATATCTCCAAACATTGCCAAATGTCTCCGGGGGAACAAATTGTCCCCCGTTATACCTATTTATACAAAACCAGGATGATATCTATATACTTCTAACATTCCTCTAATGATTTTCAGGGATGGGAGGGATTAACCTTATGATAATCATGTAGTTGTTACCAGGCATCAGAAGGTGAGTTCTGTGACATTTTTTGTGCTCAGGATGATGCTGCCTGGGGCACAGAGCAGGGACTCAGCCTGGTGGGAGTGATTCAGAGATAGGTTCCAAGAACACATTTAATGTTCTTCAAGCAGAAGGCACGGAGACCAGTTACTACCTTATTCACCTCTTATTTCCTGAGACAAATAAATCAAACAATTTCCCCCAAAATTGGAAGCCTTTTTGGAATGATTGCTCTGTAGAGCTGGAAGCCATAAAGGAAGATCGGAGAGCTTTAGATTATCACTGGTGCTCTCGTTTGGGGTGCACAGGCTCAGACAAAGAGTGTTTTCCCTGATGCTGTGGTTGCCATGTTAATGTTTAGGTTATTGCATCCCCACATGTGTATTTTTACTGCATCTTCCTAATGTTAATTATCAAAATCCCAGCACATTAGTGGGCTATACTGTTTAGTCAGCAGCTTTGTTACCATCTTGACTCTCCAAGATCTTCCCAACTCCCTTTCCCTTTCTCACTATCTACATCGCTGCCTTCCACCAATCCCAAAGACTCTCATTGCTTCTTGGCTTCAGCAACTCTCCCTCCTTCAGGGCCAGATCAGGTCCTGTTCCCTGATGAAGGGGAAATGTGTGCACAGGAGCAAGGACAGCAAAGTCCACTAAGTTATTTCCCCTCACAAGCTCAAGGGGCTGATGAAGATGTCATATCTCACATCTGCTTGCGTCTACACCTGTTGAACTTCTCTTATTCACTCAGATACATATCAAATACGGCTTCCCCTGTAAACCATTCCATGCCACAGTAATCACAGGCCTTCTCGGTTTCACGAATATGCATGGTTGGTGCACTACATGAGGTACACTGCCTGGCACACTGGTCAGCCAGTGACCATCTATGGAGAAAAAAAGATCACCTCACATTGTAAGTCAGTGGTACATGTTACAATGCTATTGTTTTCTTTTCTTTTGTCTTTCTTCCCAGCTGTATTATAACCCATGAGAGCAGAAGTTATTCTCTCATGGCTAATTAAAGAATGAATAATTTGATGCATAATTAATTGATAGTTTAATTCTCTTCCTCTTAGTTTATTCCCTTCTCAAACTGAAGCAGTCATCACCAAGAAGGTTTTAGTCAATATTCTTATAATCTCTTCTGGTCCCAAAATTCTGCTCTTCCCAAGATCTCTAGATGTTTTTTCCAGTCAAAGAAGAAATTGAGAACATTGACATTTTCTCACTGGTCCTACCAAATTACTTAATAATTCTTAACTCTTGGATTTTGTTATGTTGGCTAAATAATTATCCCACTGCAGGCTTTTTTTCTGTTCTATAGTCTAAATAATACATAACAGGCACTAAATATTGTGATGATTATTGTAACAAAAGGAGTACAGTCTCATACTTTTGCAATAAAATTAGAAAGCATAAAAAGAAATATTTGTGTCCAGCTAGAAGCAAACTGAGAATAATTTATTCTTTTAGGTAGTCAGGCAATTTGAATGTCATACATGATCTTACGAAAGCATGGATTAAAGTGCGCGTCATTGGTGGCCCGATGGAACCATCTCTTTAGATTAAGACTAGAACAGCGTTATAAGATTAACCAGCTTATTATTTGTGAAAAAATAAAACAACAGATGAACAAACACAATGAACAATTTTGGCTTGGGACTAGCAAAATAGTGGTGCTAATTAATACCCATATATTATTGGAGTATTTGTAATCTCTGCAAATCTAATAAGTTAGATCTCAAGGGAAATGTTCATCAGAAATAATGAAACCTGGCCCGAAGGAGGAGAAAGTTATACAGTAAATACAGGCCAGTTTTAATTATGACTACATTTTGATTCTTTGAACACTGTTGATAAACAGCCTACCTTTCCTCACTGCGGAATTATAAGCTATGTCAGCTATGCAAAGATATGTAAAGTACATGGTGTGATTGTGCCTTGCATAGCTTTGTCTGACTATTCCAGGGATACATATTAGACTACTGATACCACAGAACTAAATGTTAAAAATAAGTTTTAAATGAAATAAATTCCTGTAATTGAGATCTATTAAATGAGATTCAAAAAACCGGAAGGAAAGGATTTGTAAGGCTTATTTATTTTTATTTGAACAAGAAGAGCTCATTAAGAATAAATTCTGTGATTTTTAAAAAGATTTGGATATGTAAATAAAAACCTGTAAGTTGGATGGACATTTCAAATAAGAAAAATTAGGGAAAAGAGGAAATGATTCAGCAAAAGGGACCAAATAGCAGAATCTGTATGTGTCTGTGAAAGAGAGAAAGATGGGCTCAGAGAAGAAAGGTCACGCCGTGTTCTACCCAGAACAGATGGGCCAGGGAGAACCCACCTGCACCAGCAGCTTCAGAGGAGACGTAGTCGAGTAGATGCTGGAGATAATGTGTTTCAGACTTCCAAGCTCATATGCCCTCTGCAGGAGACAAATGCCATCAATTCATTCCAATCAGTGTCACAGTTTGGCATGACTGAAATCTGCCCAACATGCATACCCAAAACTTGTAAATAATCTATTTCAAGATTATGTGGGGGTGATATGCAGTGTGAAGACCATGAAATGTTTGGAAACTCATTGAATAAGTAGATTAGGTTGAAAAAGCTAAATATGATACAGAAGTGCCAGAGAAGAAAGCAAATCTTAAATCCTGAAATAGATTTTCTCCTTCTCGTTCTGTCTTCCCTGTTCGAGAAAGAAGGCTCTGAAAGGTGCTTGCCAAAGTTTAGGCTGTAATGAATGCAGCACAGCCAGGATGGAAAACGACTTTCTGGAAGTGTTTCTGGAAGCCTCATGTGTTCTAACCATACAAGTGGCCAGCCAGAAATTTTAGGTTTTTCTTCACTTTTGACAAAACCCCACCAGTGTGCATGACTTTTTTTCCACCCTGCCTTCATTTCCACCTGTAAAAAAATATAATAGACACTATTAGCACAAAAAAATGACCATTATGCGTAATGAGGACATCGGGGGGCATCTGAGCAACTAGAAAAAAATTTGCTTTTGGGATGCAAACTTTTCTATCATATCTTGGGGACAAATTGCACGTATGAAAATATGACCTTGTATGTGATGCAGCTTTTGTTTAGTGTCTCCTTCCTGCCACGGGAACCGAACTGCACTCAAAGAGAGTCAGGTGGGTGGCATTAATTCATTCACCCAGACATGCTCCTTGATAAATGACAGACTCAATTTTATTTCAACATGGAAAAATTTGGAAAGTTGATTAATACGATGGATAGGAAATTCATTCCCCCCCCCCTTTTATTTTTCAGTAATCAAGACATTTCCATTTTATATAAACATCAGAATCAGTTATTCTTAAAATGAATGTTTTCATATTTCTTAAGATTGCATATTCAGAAAAATGTGTTTATGTAATTTTATCTATAGTTCATTACAATAGTTCTGTATTCTTAAACAATGGGGTATTATTATCTATCATTGACATACTGTCCACATTGCTCATTAAGTCTTCAACATTAAAGTTTACTTTAGATTAATGTAGAAAATCTATTTATTGATTTTTATTTTATTAAAGCAAGTTAAAAAGTTAAAACAATGTTCTTTTGAGCAAATAAATATGAGAGTGAAAGAGAGAGAATCACTTCTATATCATCATGTGGAAATAAGGTAAAAGTTGCCATTTTAGAATTTCTAAAAAGTGTGCCCTACCAGAATCAACTCAGAGATTCTAAGATGAGAATTTCTGATTGCCTGGTCCTTGAGGGATGTGATGGCCCCCAGTCATGCCAGGTTCCCAGTGTCCTACTATTAACTCCTCAATAACCTCTCTTCTTTATTTGATACCATAGCTCTGAAAGAAAGTGTGTTATAGACTTACCATTGATACCAGATTATATAGTGTATACTAGGACAAAGGAAACCTGCGGCCAAGTATTAGTACTACTTCATCACCTAAACCGTCCAACATAGGCATTGCCTGATCCTGGTTCCTGAATGGTGAAAAATGCATGCAAGCCTCACACCTACAGGAAGCAAGCTCATGAATGATTAGCATTCAAATTAAAAATTTTGGCCTTAGCTGGTTTTGCTCAGTAGATAGAGCATCAGCTTGCAGACTGAAGGCTCCCAGGTTAAAGTCCAGGTTGCGGGCTCCATCCCCAGTAAGGGGCATGCAGAAGGCAGCCGATCAATGATTCTCTCTCGTTGATGTTTCTATCTCTCTCTAAAAAAAAATAAAAAATATATTTAAAAAAATGAAAAATTTTGTTTAAAGTATGAATAAGTACTCTGCTTCATGTATGAAAATTTGACAAATGAAATAACTAAATTACAAAATTTATAAAGGTATAAAATAAATGCAGACTCACTTTCTATGAGTATGTCCCTAGCTCTTAGTAGATACAAATCCTTCTTTCTTTATGTGAATATTACTAGGCTACATGAATTAGGTTCTAATCCTCAGAGCTGGGGTTAACAGTAGGCTCAGGCCTGTCTGCCTTTCTTGGATGATGTCTGACTTATCCAAGAACACCTGCTGGAGGCAGATACTAAGGATCAGACTGAGTCATAAATGCAGGCAGTCTTCATTTCACACATTATACAATATTTACTTTTAAGCTAAGGTGCAAAGCAGAGTCCAAATGAAGCAATAAGGTGCTCTAAGCTATAAATTCACTGACTCAGTCAGAGAATATATATTTTATGTTTGTGAACTCTAAAGTCCCAATGAGATCAAAACTAAAAAGACGTTTGAGAAAGGATAGATGGAATATTAACTCTAAAATTGGGGGGCTCTTTACAACTTAAATTCTTCAATTTCTCTGATTATGTAGGTTGCATATAATTATTATATTTACTGTGGATGCAGGAGGCTGTGTTTACATTTAGTCAACCTCTCAGAAGTGAGCATCTAAGATAGTTCCTCAGACAAATTTAGCTGTTGGCCTGCTACATCTATGCAGGAGCACCCAAATATTAACATTTCCCAAGTTATAAATAGTTAAACTGTTATTCACCTATTTAAGCATCAATTTAGCTAAACTATGTAAATGGTAATTATGTAAGGTATTTTGAGTTAATTAGTTCTGACAATTGGTTGCACGTGATCATTATATTCAGTTGATAAAAGTATCTGTACTACATGTAAAAACAAAGTTTTTTTAGTCCTTTTGTGATCTGAATAATGATTGGCAATTTAGTGTAACCCAAGGATGCAGAGAGAATCTATAGACTCTGCCACTGTTGTGAGACCAGACTTGTGATGGATACAGAAAGTGAGGTTCTAATTTGAACAAACTATATATTTTAAATTGTTAGATCTGTTTATTTAACACCATGTAGATCCAAATCCACTGTAGCCATTCACTTTTCACTGAGTCTACTAAAATCCACAGAAATAACTCAGTCTACTTCCATTTTCTCCTATTCTTGAGTCATTCCCCCAGCAACCTTAAGTTAAATCTTGAGAATGTTAGACTTACAAACTTCCTAATACCTAAATGGTAAAAGAAGAAATTCAAAATGAATTCCCCAGTCAGGATTAATTTCTTTGGCTATAAATAGGATGTGAGCTGTATTGTGATCCTTTACAATAAAGGACAGTTTCCAAAGACTCTACTGTGTAAAGAAGTCCAGAAAAAAAATCACATTTTCTCAAATGAGTGACAGTACATTAAAGAGTTACTATTAATGAAAAAAATGTCAAGTCATCAGCCTCTGTCACATGATAATGACATGTAAGAAATAAGGAGAAATACACATGTGGGCTTTCTTTTACTTTGCGTAATTGCCCTTAAATGGATCAGTATACTGTACACCAAATTCAGGACAATTAAACCATTTGCTAGAGAGACAGTGTTATTATTGTTTATAGATGCAATGTAAACACTGTTTTCATACGCCCTTTAAAGTTCAATTAATTTGAAATTACCCTGCCCTCATTTCAGCTGTCTATAAAATGGTGAGTGAAGATATAAAATACATAAATGGTTTCAATATTTGGATGGTGTAATTGTTCTCTCTAGGGCTATGGACAAACTTGACTACCAACCCTTTGCAGTACTAGAAATCTTGGGAAGATGAGTATGAAGCAATTCTTTGATAAGAATAGAATATCCCAAACTTCCCTTGAAGAATATCAGGCACATATAGTAAACACCAACTCTAAAACTATTGGCTAGCGCCAATTGTAAATTATTAACATCACTGGGAGTCGAAATCTTCTCAGGGTTTAATATTCATTTTAGAAGTCACCATGTTAATGATTCAAGATTATTATACTAATACAGGGACACCAAAAGCAAACAAAAGAAAGTCTTAGAACAATATGTTGATTATTGCTTCTGTGGCATAAGTTTATCTGAGGGTCACCATAAAATTTATAAATACTAGTAGTTCTCAAGATGTATATTAGGTATGTTTTTTAGTGTAACTGACAATTCACTTAATCTGTGTTGGTCAGCTGCATTCTAAATGTATTGGGACGATACAGGTCCAAATAGCTGCCATAATTTCTTATTAATTAGTGTAAATACATGTGGTTCATTAAAGGTATGTACATTCAGAGGCTCTTTGGATTTCTTGAGAAGTAGGATATATTTAATAGGGAAATATAGCCAAGAGTTTTCAGCAATTAACTATTTGCATCACACAGATATTTGTACCACAGAAGGAGATAAAATAGTGGAAGAGGTTGCAAAAAGCTGACCTCAACTGAGGAGACAGATTATAACAACAACTCAAAGTGCAACAACAAAAAGTAGCTAGGAGAAGGATTAAGAATCTTGGTCTTTCTCCAAAGAAAAGACGAAGACTTACTGCTGGAAATTAATGAATTTATCAATAGTTAGGAACAGACTAATAAATAAAGCAAGAGTCGATTTTTTGCAGAGACATTGTATGCTAGGTAAGTCATTAGTTATGTACTCAAAATAAATAAGTAAATAAAAGTGAAAGATGAAAAGCATTATGTAAAATTAGAATGTGGAAATAACCGAAGGCATAGGATTCCATAATTATGGGATTCCATCCTTCTTATGTATAAAAAATTGAAAATCTGAGTTAAGTCTATTTTTTCCTGTGAAAATGTAAATATGCTTATGGCCTTAAGAAAATTCTCAGTGAGCTTTTATCTCCAAATATACACCAGGCAATTGAACAGATTAAGTTTTAAGAAAATTCCTCTTTCTTGTTTTACTTGTGAATTGCCTAGGTTGAAAACCTGCCTTCAACTAACATTACTGGTAATATTTAACCTCCCTATGTCTTTATTTTATAATTAAAAAGGATTCTGATAGTATTTGCTTCATAAGTCTACTATGGGGACTAAATGAATATCTGTAAAGAATTTAGAACAGTGCCTCATGCATAAGTTTTTGTTAAATTTACTAACAAAATAGTTAAAAATTCAATTGTTTAAAACCACATATATATCTTATTTATAAATATTAATGTAAATGTCATAAATATTAGCAAACCTATTTCATCAAAGTAGTAAACAAAAATATACAATGAAAAACAAGTCTTATACCAAGAATGTACTGGTAGTAGTCTAGAAATACAATTTAATAAACTGAAATACTAAGTCATATAATCATTTCCATGGATGTTAAAAAGAGCAGTTTAATATTTACTGCAGCTAATTTCTAATAAAATATGAAGGATATACCCAATTACATATAACTTTTAAGGATCAAAAAATAAAAGTGAAATTATGAGCAAAAGACATTATCTTATCACTAGGGGCCCGGTGCACAAAAACTTGTGCACTTGGGGGGTGGGGGGCCCTCAGCCCGGCCTGTGCCCTCTTGCAGTCTGGGACAACTCGGGGGAAATGTCCATCTGCTGGCATGCCTGGCCAGCCTGGGTGAGGGGCTCAGGGCCATTTTCAGGCTGCCCACAGCCCCTTCAGGGTTTGTGCACTGGGGGGTGGGAGGGCTGGTGAGTGCAGGCCTGGACATTTCCCACCAGAGGGCTCCCGATCACACATGCCTGGTGGGCCCCCCCGCTGAGGGGACACACCTGGTGCAGAGCTGGGTGGCGAGCCAGGGGCGGACGCTGGTGCAGGATCCCTTGGTGGGGCCATGCTGCTGAGCAAACACACCCGGGGTGGAGCTGGGCAGCGGACTGGCTTCGGATTCTCCGACTGTGCAGCAGACGCTCCTGCACGACCAGTGGAGGCCCCTGGGGGGCAGATGAAGGTAGCGGACCCTGGATGGGTCCTCCCGCATGCCCCCAAGGAGGCCCCCGGTGGGGCAGAGCCAGGCAGCGGGCCCAGGATGGCTGCTCCTGCAATTAATGGCTGGTGGCTTGGCTGGTGGGTGTGGCTTAGGTGTCTCCAGTAATGGTCAATTTGCATATTACTATTTTATTATATTAGATTATTCTAGAGATGCTAGTTGATGGACTTAGAATTGAGTAAAAACAATCTTAACTAATAAAAGCATAATATTGAAATTAACCGTTTCTCCGAGACGGGGTAAGCCATGCCCACCAGCCAATCAGAGCGGCTGTATGCAAATTAGCCCAGCCAATATGGAGGCCACCACTCACGGACCTGAGTAAACAGCAGCTTCCATTGCGGCAGGAGTGAAAGTGAAACTGCGCCCACTCCGCTTACACTGGCTCTAGCGAAACACACGTTTGCAATATAATAACAATCACAGAATCCTCGGGAGCTGAAGGAAACAGCAGGCCTAAGAGTAACATTGTCTCATTATAGAAACCACGAGGTGAAGCAGAGAGGAGGCTTCGTTAGGCCGGCTTAAAGGAACAGTGTATCAATTATAGAAGATAAACAAACCCCAGGAACCTGCGTCCAGCCAGGCTTGCTGGGACATTGGGTCAATGGGAGCTGTGGACAGCCTTAAAACCTGAAAACGCCAATCAGCCCATCACCCATGCTAGCCACAACCCAATGGAGTGAGGGACATTCCTGGGGGGCTTGGTCAGCCTGGGGACAGCCATCAGCTGCTCACCCAGGCTGGTCAGGCATGCCAGCAGGTGGACACCCCCAGAGGGGTCCCAGACTATGAGAGGGCACAGGCCAGGCTGAGGGACCTCTGAGTGCACAGAGCGGCTGCAGGGTGGAACAGCGCAGGACCCAGGACTGGTGAGTGGGAAAGAGGCAGCAGGGTTGGCAGCCTGCTTGGCAGCTTCCTCGGCCCTTTGCGGGGCACTGGGGAGTGGGAAAGAGGTAGTGGGGGCATCTTGGCCTGCTTGGCGGCTGCCCAGGCCCTTTGCAGGGCACTGGGGAATGGGAAAGAGGTAGTGGGGGCATCTTGGACTGCTTGACGGCTGCCCAGGCCCTTTGCGAGGCACCGGGGAGTGGGAAAGAGGTAGAGGGGGCATCTTGGCCTGCTTGGCGGCTGCCCAGGCCCTTTGCGGGGCACCGGGGAGTGGGAAAGAGGTAGCGGGGACCTCTTGGACTGCTTGGTGGCTGCCCAAGCCCTTTGCGGGGCACCGGGGAGCAGGAAAGCAAAGTTGAAGTGGCCGGGGTCCTGCTTGGCAGCTCCCCAGACCCCTTGGTGGCACCAGGGTGTAGGAAAGGAAGGCAGCAGGGGACTGGTGAGTGGGAAAGAGTCGGCGGCCTGCTTGGTGGCTCCCCAGGCCCTTTGGGGGGCACTGGGGAGCAGGAAAGCAAGCTCTTGGGGGGTGGGGGCCTGCTTGGTGGCTCCCCAGGTCCCTTCTGGGGATCAGGGAGCAGGAAAAGGTTGGCCTGACCATGAGGTGGGGTTTTCCCTGCTTTCTGGTGGCTGGAGGAAGATGGGCAGTAGGCAAGCTTGGGAGGCAGGCAGCACCCAGCCCTGGCCACAGCTCAAAAAAGAGAACAACATGCAGGGGAGGGCAAGAGACTGAGAGATCAACATAGAGCGGGTGCCTGCTCCAAGCCTCGACGGTGTGCCTGGGGGAAGGCCCCCAGCAGGTAGACACACACAGGAGGACTGCTCCGAGCCTCAAATGCGGCTTGGGGCAGGTCCCCAGTGGCGACACACACACACACAAAAGGCGCCTGGCAGACTGGGGCCATCATAGGACATCCACTGAGGGGTTCCAGACTGTGAGAGGGGGTAGGCTGGGCTGAGGGACCCCCATCCTCCCGCCTCCCCCCCCCCCCCGTGCATGAATTTCGTGCACCGGGCCCCTAGTAAGTATATAAAGCTTTCACATGATTATGATAAACATAATTATCATAATTTAGAAATAATATAATTGTATTAAAATGCCCAAATAGAATCAACTAGAAAAATATTATCAAAAACAGCAAACAGGCCACAAACACAGAGGACAAAAAGATATGCAATTGTCTTCATTGTTTTAAGCTGCCAATGGAACAACAGCTGGGATGGGTGGCTTAGGCAAAGTGACTCCAATGATTTCTGTTTTATTTCCAAAGCCACATTCTACTGGTAAACTTTTCTAAAACTCTAGATGAGAACAAACGGGAAGCAAAAATAATGGGGCAGAAAATCCAGACTCCTCTTCCAATTTTGCAAATGAGTTATTTGACCACAGTGACCTTAGAAATCGAACCCCTCCAAGGTTCAATACCCTCAGGAAGTGAAGGCATGGTGCTATCAGTTCTCACATCCCGTTTCATATAGACACAGGAGAGAGAAGGTGCCAAACCTCTCAGGTTAACAACAGAAGTCTATTGAAGAATAATCTTCATTCGGTCCTCACTGAGTAGGGAAAATGTGAGCATAAAACAAGTGTAGTAAAATGTTGATTTGTTGAGATAGGTAAATGGATGTTCATTATACTCATCATTTTTGTTTACATCTGAAATGTTTCATTAGATCTTATCAGTGTCCTTATCACAAAATAAGGAGGATGGGAGGAAATATTTAGAAATAAAGGATATTTTTACAGGATAGATTATGGTGATGTTTTCCCAGACTTATCTCCATCTTTGTCTACAAATGTAAGTAGTTGTATACATTAAATATGTGTTTTTTTGTATGTCAATCATACCTCAAAAAATGATTTTAAATGCTTTATTATAAAAAATTTTAAAGATTATGTCCAAAATGTTTCTCTCTATAATTACCACTTACAGAGAGGAAGATTTAAACAATTTGAAAAGGAAAAAGTGACGATGAGTAAAGAAATAAGATATTTTGTAAAATGAATCCATATGTCTCTTCCTACATTATTCTAATAAAATTTGAAGCCCCAAATAAGAATAGCAGAAAGACATTATCATATTGTTAATACAATAATGCACAAGCAGCTTCCTTGTACCTAGATGAATACAAGTTGTCTGGATTCTGATTTTTTTAATGATTCAATAAGGAGGAAAAAAATAGAGGGCTAATAAAGTCAGTAGGCAAATGCAAATCTTGCTATAACAGTCATTTGCCAATTTTCCCAAGATAGAGCAAGAAAGGCATATTTTATCTCTTCCATGGTAAATAATCCTAGTAATTAGCAAAGCAATACCCATCATTGCATGCAATGAACTAAAAAAAAAAAAAAAAAAATGAGATATTTATAATTATAGTAAATGATTTTAAAAGGCCTCGGGATAAGAAGCATGATCCCTGGTGATTTATATGATGGAATAATGTTTCTATAAAATTTTCTACTTACTACTAGTAAATGTCCAACCATCTGCATTTTATTCAAAATAAACTCAAAACAGTATCCAAACACACTCTAGCTAGCACAGTGGTTCTCAACCTTCCGAATGTCGTGACCCTTTTATACAGTTCCTCATGTTGTGGTGACCCTCCCAATCATAAAATTATTTTCATTGCTACTTCATAACTGTAATTTTGCTATTGTTATGAATCATAATGTAAATATCTGACATGCAGGATATATTTAGGCGACCCTTGTGAAAGGGCCATTCGACCTCCAAAGGGGTCACCACCCACAGGTTGAGAACCGCTGCTCTAGCAGATGCAAAGGTAGGGTTGAAGGTATACTTTCTATCATTGGTGCAGGTTATATAATATCCAGGTCTCTGTGTTATAAGAACTTTTAAGATCTCTCTCAACAACTTTCCTATATACAATACAGTATTATTAACTAGAGGCATCCTGCTGTTCATTATATCCCCAGAACTAACTTATTTTGTAATTAGAAGTTTGCTTTAATTCTTATTATTTCTTTTTTTTTTTTTTTTGCTTACTTTGGATTTAATTTGCTTTTGTTTTTTAATCTCTTAAGGTGGAAAGTTAGATGATTGATTTTTAATCCTCAATTACTTTAAAAAACATTAAGCAATAAATCCTAAAAAAAAATTAATCCTTATATGATAGTTGGAACTGGCAGGTATCACAGGTCTTGCTTAAATTGTAAATGAACAAGGACAATGAATGAAAGATTTATGTAACATATATATCCCAGAATTTTGATAGCATGTGGATAAATTAGCTTCGTATATCTAAAAGTTCAGATAGATATTTCTATTTGGAATCTTCAGAATTTTTCCTCATGATTTTGTAGTGGTAAAATCTCACTGGAAATGAGATCTGTCTCAATAAGATTGAATAAACTACAACAATTTTTGGAGGGAATCCTAGTTTACTATTTTAGAGTGTTATTGTCCATCGTGACAATGGGCTGCACAGATGTGAAAGCATATTATGAACAGTTAGGAAGCAAAGCAATAATTTTATAAAGTATAAAAACTGAATTTTTAGAGAATGTGGAAGAGAAGGGAAAAACAGAGAGAAACATCAAAGTGAGAGGAACACTTTGATTGATTGCCTCCTGCATATGCCCTGACCTGGGCCCCAGCCAGGGAGGAGCCTGCAACCTAGGTACATGCCCTTGGTCAGATTTAAACCCATGCCCTGCAGTCAGCAGGCTGAGGCATTATGCACTGAGCCAAACCAGCTTGGGTAGAATATAACATTTCTTATTTCTCTAGCAGTGGACCTTCATTTTTTTCTCCAGGAGTGTGGTGGAAAAACCCTAGATCGCCTTTAGGGATTCTTATTACCCAAGTTACTAAGAATATTACCAGTAGCATACACAGAGCTTAGCCAATGAGCAGGAAAAAAAGATGTTTCCTCTGTAGTTCACTCCGGTCACTGGCTCCACCCCTGCCCCTCCAATCCCAGCTCCACCCCTGCCCAGGCCTATAACCTCTGGCCGAGGATGCAGGCCTGGGCAGGGGACCCCCAGATCCCTGCGATCACTGGCTCTGACCCTTCCCAAGCCTGCAATCTCTGCCTGAGGCTGCAGGACTGGGCAGAAGACCCCCAAGTCCCTCTGATTGCCAGCTTCACAGAGTCTAGGCCACTGCCATTGCCAGCTCTGTCCTTGCCTCACTGGCAGCCTTTGGCCAAGGCTGCAAGCTTGGCTAGGGGACCCCCAGAGCCCTGCTTTGCTGGCTCACCGGTGACCAAACCCCTGTAATCACTGCCCCTGCCCCTCCCCTCCGATCACTGGCTCTGTGGAGCCCAGGCCCTTGCGATCTCCGGCCTTGCCCCTGCCCAGGCCTGAGGCCTCTGGCCCAGGCCTTATGCATGGGTAAAGCACCCGCATACCCCACAGATCACTGGCTCTGCCCCTGCCACATCCAATCACTGGCACTGCCCTTGCCCATGCCTGAGGCCTCTGGCCTGGGCAGGGGACCACCAGCCCCCTCTGATCACTTGTTCTGCCCCTCAGGTCCCCCACCTTCCCTGCCACCTGCCTGGCTAACAGGCCTGACCACTTCAGTGGTGGGGCTGAGCTGGACTGGGTGCTGCCATCTTGTGGCTATGAGGGTGGCTATCTTTGTGATGGAGTGATGCTTAATTTGCATATTACTTTTTTATTAAATAGGATAGTTATTGATTTCAGAAAGGAAGGAAGAGGGAGAGAGAGATGGAAACATCAATGATGAGAGAGAATCATTGATTGACTGCCTCCTGTACGCCCCTACTGGGGACTGAGCCTGCAACCCAGGCATGTGCCCTTGACCAGAATCAAACCTGGGACTCTTCAGTCCACAGGCCAACACTCTATCCACTGAGCCAAACCCGATAGGGCCAATGCAATTATTTTTGGAAGTTTCATCTACCTGTGCCAACCTCACCATAAATCAGTTTTGAAAAATTTTTTGTCATCCTTATAAAATCCCTCACATTATTTTTTTTCCCTGTTAATCCCCATTCTCATTCCCTGCCTCAGACAAACATTATTGTACTATCTGTCTCTATCAATTTTCCTTTTCTGGACAATTCATAGAAATGGAATCACACAGCATGTTTCAGACTTTAACAGGCATAAGAATCACCTGGAATCTTGTTAAAATGCAGGTTGAGTATGTCTGACCCGGGCCCTAAAATCAGCAGTTCTAATAAGTTCCAAGATGGGGTTGTTGCCGGTGGGCCAGGCACCCCGTTTCCGGGAGCGGGGTTCTAGCATCCTTCTGATTCTTATGCACACGTTTGAGGACGGCCACTGCATATCTGCCTGCACTTTCAGTTTTTCACAATGAACGTTTGTTCTCATTGTACGTCTATTATTTCTTAAGAAGAAAACCTGGTATTAGGAAGTTTATTGCACTAATAAAAAGTGAGAGTTTTAGTCCAATAACAACAACTGGAAACTTTATTAGGTTTCTGAAACCTTTGCAGCTTCCCTATGCCTAAGTGTCATTTGTATTTGTATTGTCTTTTATTTTCTAGAGAGAGATTAGTCATAAAATGTGAGGATTATCTGGGGCAACAGAAAAAATGGAGTGCCAGCATCATGGAGATAAGAGTCTCAGGAAGTAGATAAGAAAAATATTTCAAAGAAAAACTACACCCAGTAAACCAGGGCCTATGGAAAAAGTGCACAGGTGACTGGCGAAGGGAGGATGAGGGTAGGACTTAGGCTGCTCCCAACTCTTGCTATTACAAAAAAATGATGAAAGGCATTGAACTTATTTGTATCTTCTAGGAAAGTTTAGTTTTAATGTCTGCCCTTAAATTTTTTCTCCAACGCTGTTAGCGGTTGGACCAAGTTATTTATGTTTTCAGATGGATATTTTCTATGTGTTGTATAACATAAACTCCTAAGACAGCACTTTTCTAATATTATGCACAGTTGCTTGAGGCCTGAGGAATGCATCACTAGTTATATTAGCATTGTTCCTCCCTGAGCAATATCCTATTGTGAATCCAGATAAAGAAAGAACAGTAAATAATGTCCAGGACACTGTTATCTTTATTGTGAACTCTTGGTGGAGAACATTCTAAATTATATATCATTTTCATTCAAGCCAATCAAGTTTATTAAGTATTTACTATACTTCATTGTTCATTTCCCTCTTTTTTTTCAAAATTGTCAATTATTAAGTTTCTGTGTGAAACAAAAAGCTATGGCTTGGGTCATCCATAGCAATAGTTAAATCAAAATATTTGGTTTTGAAATGCTTTATAAATTCTGTGTCCTGTTTGCTTGAGTTTCTGAACTCCAGAAGTTAGGTTTCCAATAGGGAGGGATGCTGGGCAATAAGAAGTATCTAAGAAATATAACAAAAAATTAAATATAATATGTATTTTTTCTATATTTCCATTGATTTTTGCATCCCTCAAAAAGAGTATATTTTCTTACAACAATCATTATCCATTTTAATATTTTTTATTTTTAATATATATTTTTTATTGATTTCAGAGGAAGGGAGAAGTAGAGAGAGATAGAAACATCATTGATGAGAGAAAGTCAATGATTGGCTGTCTCCTGCACACTCTACACTAAGGATCAAGTCAGCAATCTATCTGGGCATATGCCCTGCCAAGGAATTGAACCTTGACCTCCTAGTTTATAGGTCAACATTCAGCCACTGAGCCACACTGGCCAGACCATTATCCATTTTATAGAACAATAAAACATGTTTTGACCTAACATTTTATAATACAAGAAATTTATCATTTCTCTCTCTAATGACCTGAACAGGTGTTTGAATTTTTTTCCTTGGAAAATGATTATATCTTTAACTGAAAAAGGATTGTTATAGTACTAGGGGCCCAGTGCACGAAATTTGTGCACGGAGGGGGGGAGGGGGTCCCTCAGACCAGCCTGCCCTCTCTCATAGTCTGG
>PVJC01028820.1:0-22323 GCA_004026665.1 Murina feae | reverse complement strand
GGGAATCACCTTTGATCTTTACTGAGCCAAATGTGCTGGGCGCCAGGACAGATACCACAGGTTCCTTCATTATCATGTTAATTGACCAAGCACCCACCTGGGTATCTATACGTCATTTTGCTTTTTATCCAATCCCAGGGATTTCCCCGCTTTGCTTTATCCCACCTCCTTAATCTATCACCAATGAATTTCATGTAACCCACTTACGTGTTTTCCTTTTGATGGTAAATTTATAAAACACCGTGTAAACTCCCATTCTCCGGAGCATTATCTCAATTCATTGAGGTTCTGCTTTCCGGCATATGTCGACAGTTTGGCTCAAATAAACGCACAAAATTCTCTACAGGTTTCATTGAGTTTTTTCGTTAACAAAAGGATTTAGAAATAATATGATGTAACAGTTTGTAGCAGCTCAGTACTCCCTCCCAGATCAATTTGAAAAACTGGATAAAATGAATCAGAGCTGCTGTAGCAAACAGGACTGGGGGAGCCAAAATTCCACAGAGGTGAACTGCTAAGCGGTAAACTGATATTCTGAGCTGGAGTTCTCCCTGGGGCGTTTGCTAACTCTGGGCACACAGCTAGAGGCTGAGAATATGGATTTTGTCCAGGTACGGACCAATTACTCAGCTGGACTAGAGAGATAAAATTACAGGGCTAGAGAGATAAAATTGGAGACTTTGAAGGACCAAGTACAAAATGAAATTATGGGGTCTGACCAGAGGCAGGGGAGGAGGAGGAGGGAAAGCAAGGGGAGGAGGGAGAGGGGAAAAGAACTGAAGATAGAGCTTTATCAATGGAAACAGACTCACACCTGATTTAGGTATTAGAGTTAGCAGAAAATGACTAGCATAACTGCTATGACCAAAATGTAAAAAGGGAGGAGAGAAGAAGGATAGAGAACATAAAGATAAAAAATTTCACCAAAAAACTGGAATGTATAAAATATTTAAATGGAAATTCTGGGCCTGAAAAATATAACTGAAATTAAGAAATCAGTAGGTGGCTTTAACAGCAGATAGACACAACAGAAAAGAAGATTAGTCAACTGAAAGACAGGTCAATAGAAAAATATCCAGTCCTGGCTGGTTTGGCTCAGTGGATAGAGTGTCGGCCTGCGGGACAAAGGGTATCGGTTTTGATTCTGGTCAAGTGCACATGCCCGGGGTTGTTGGCTCCATCCCCAGTGTGGGGCATGCAGGAGGCAGCCAAACAATGATTCTCTCTCATCATTGATATTTCTCTCTCTCTCTCCCTCTCCCTTCCTCTCTGAAATCAATAAAAATATATTTTTTAAAATTTATTTTAAAAAAAGAAAAATATCCAAACTGAAGCACAGAGAGAAAAGAACAAAAATTTAGTCAAGAGCACAAGAGACGTGGAATATAGTAAAAAGATCTAAATACATGTGATTGGAGTCTAAAAAGGAGAGCAGAGCCCAGCTGGTGTGGCTCAGTGGTTGAGTGTTAACGCATGAACCGGGAAGTCACTGGTTCAATTCCTGTCAGGTCACATGCCCAGATTGCAGGCTGGATCCCCGGTAGGGGGCACGTAGGAAGCAGCCAATCAGCGATTCTCTCTCATCATTGATGTTTCTATCCTCTCCATTTCCCTTCTCTCTGAAATCAATAAAAACAATTTAAAAGGGGAGGGGGTGGCAAGCAGAGAGCAAACAGAACAGAAGCACTAATTTAAAAGGTAATGGCCACACCTGGCACCCAGATCTTAGTTTCTAATGCCATTCTCCAATAAAATGAACTAGAGCTCCTTGGAGAAGTGGCTGATTCTAGCTGGGGGAGGGAATGAATAAATATGGAGTATCTTATAGTGCAAGTAAGGAAGTGCTCAAAAAAAATCACAACAGGAGAAACCAAGGTGGGGGCATAGGTAAACACCATATATTGCTGCCTCGTACAACCACTTCAAACTACAATTAAAAGTCAAAAAGACATCATCCAGAACCAGAGGAAGGCTGGCTGGGTGGAAATTCTACAAATAGAAGAAAAGAGAAAAGCACACTAAGACTCATAGAGGAGTTGCAGAAGTAAAGTACAGAGGTACGGAGGTGCGCGCGGAAAGGGCTGGCAACTGAGGATGCTGTTGTCCTTTTCAATCGGGAGGGAGACACAAGTTCCTGACTGCTCTGATCTCCAGTTCAGGGCGAGACTCTGAGGACCCTGACTCATATGAGGAAAGACTGGACTGCCTGGCATTGGGCAGAACTTGAGGGTGGCTTTCTCTCAGAGGTACTTGCAGCAATTACTGCAGGACACTGAGACCCAGGGCTTCTTAGGGCTGGCTGAGGATCAGCCATAGCTGTTTGCTCCACCTTATTGATTCCCTGAGACCCCACCCACCCAAGCTGCGAGCAGAGGCTTTTGTATATGAAAGGTCTGGCCCTTTCCAACCTAAAATTACCTAACAAACTGCAGCTGGGTCAGACAGACCCAGAACATCCAAAAGAAGGCCCAAGGCCCCACAGCAGCTTGCATTGCTTCACAGCTGGGCCTCATCTAAGCACCTCCAAACCCCAAACAAAGAAGAGGAATCTGCAGATCACTCCATAGCTCCTGCTGGGTAGCCTCAGGTAGAGGCTAAATTAGCACCTCCTTAGAGATCCAAGAGCCAGTGTACCCAGTGGTCAGAGAGGTACCATCCAGATTACAACTCCTCAGATCCATAAGGGACACACTCAAGGGGCACACTCAGTGAGCACCAAAGCCCCACTGAAGCAAGTCTCGCCCCATAAGGGTGTCTCCAGCACAGAAGATCTCCCACTGTAGACACAGCTGATTCTCACAGCCAAGTGGCCTGGAGGTCAATTCCTCCCAGTGATACCAACAACAATCAAGGCTTAGCTACAACAAGACTGTGCACAAAGCCTATAAAGTGGTGCACCAAGAGTGTCCACCTCAGGTAATTGGGGAGGATGAGCCACTCGGCCCTATAGGACACCTAGCACAGAATGCCACTCTGTCAACTCAGGGAAGTAGCCAAAATGTGGAGACAAAGAAACAGGTCACAAATGACAGAAATGGAGGAAAGCAAACTACTGGATATAGAGTTCAAAACCATGGTTATAAGGTTTTTTAAGACCTTTCTAGAAACCGCTGATAAATATAGTAAGACCCTCGAGGATATGAAAAAGGACCAGCTAGAAATTGAAGTATACACTGACTGAAATAAGAAATAATATACAGAGATCCAGCAGCAGACTAGAGGATTCCAAGAATCAAGTCAAAGATTTGAAATACGAAGAAGCAAAAAATACCTAACCGGAAAAGCAAAAAGAAAAAGGAAACCAAAAAATGAAGATAGTGTAAGGAGCCTCTGGGACAACTTCAAGCGTACCAACATCCAAATTACAGGGGTGTCAGAAGAAGAGAAAGAGCAAGATATTGAAAACCTAATTGAAAAAATAATGACAGAAAACTTCCCCCACCTGGTGAAAGAAATACACTTAGAAGTCCAGGAAGGGCAAAGAACCCCAAATAAACGGAATCCAAAGACACACCAAGACACATCATAATTAAAATGCCAAGGGCAAAAGACAAAGAGAGAATCTTAAAAGCAGCAAGAGAAAAACAGTTACCTACAAGGGAGTAGCCATATGATTGTCAGCTGATTTCTCAACAGAAACTATGCAAGCCAGAAGGGAATGGCAAGAAATATTCAAAGTGATGAAGCAAGAAACTAAACCAAGATTACTTTACCCAGCAAAACTATCATTCAGAATTGAAAGTCAGGTAAAGAGCTTCACAGATAAGAAAAAGCTAAAGGAGTTCATTACCACCAAACCAGTATTATATGAAATACTGAAAAGGTATTCTTTAAGAAGAGGAAGAAGAAAAAGGTAAAGATAAAAATTATGAAAAACAATTACATATCTATCAACAAGTGAATCTAAAAATCAAGTGAATAAAAAATCTGATGAACAGAATAAACTGGCAAATACAATAGAAGCAGGGGCATAGAAAGGGAGTGGACTGACAATTCTCAGGGGGAAAGGGGTGTGGGGGGTTTGGGAAGAGACTGGATAAAAATCGTACACCTATGGATGAGGACAGTGGGGTGGGGGGTAAGAGCAGAGGGTGGGGTGGGAACTGGGTGGAGGGGAGCTGTGAGGGGAAAAAAGAGAAACAACTATAATAATCTGAGCAATAAAGATTTATTTCTTTAAAAAAATCACAACAGTAGAGTATGCCAAAGGTACACAGGAGTCAACTGAAAGAGCTCAAATGGTCAAAGCTGGAACACTTTCAGTAACGAAATTAAGTAATGCTGAATTATAATCCACAGTATAAAAATCCATGAGCACGTACTGAAATAATGACTGAATGAAGAAATAAAAGAAAGGAGACAAATCTGTGCTGAAAATTTACAAATAATTTATGTAGCTACTCTGCCCTCAAGGAGGTAGAGCATAACTCCCTGCTCCTTAAGTATGAGTTTCACATAGTGACTTTGTATAGTATGAAAGGGGAAAACCTGACAAACATTATCTGAGGCACAGAGCAAGGTTAACGTTAATGGTACTATGTCATGTTGATAATATATACCCTGATATGATATGTTATGATGAGAAAAGCACTTTACCTCTGTGATCTTCCTCCTAAGAATCTATTAACCCAGACTAATCACAAGTGGACAAATCCCAATTGAGGGAATCCTATATAATAAAAGGAAAATATGCAAACTGACCCTAACAGCAGAAAGACTGGGAATGACTGGTCACTATGACACACACTGACTACCAGGGGGCAGACACTCAATGCAGGAGCTGCCCCTGGTGGTCAGTGCACTCTCACAGGGGGAGCTCTGCTCAGCCACAAGCCAGGCTGACAGCTGCCAGTTCAGCGGTGGTGGTGGGAGACTCCCCTGCCTCCTCAGCAGCACTAAGGATGTCCAACTGCAGCTTAGGCCTGCTCCCCACTGGCAAGTGGGCATCCCCCAAGGGCTCCCGGGATGCCAGAGGGATGTCTGCCAGCTTAGGCCTGTTCCCCCAGGGAGCAGGCCTAAGCCAGCAGATGGACATCCCCTGAAGGGTCACAGACTGCGAGAGGGCACAGGCTGGGCTGAGGGACCTTATCCCCCGAGTGCACAAATTTTTGTGCACCGGGCCTCTAGTTTCTACATAATACCTAACCAGGACTTCTCAAAACTGTAAAGGTCATCAAAGCCAAGGAGAGTCTGAGTAACTGTCATAGCCAAGAGGAGCCTAAAGAGACATGAAATGTGATATCTTAGATAAGATTTATGGGTGAAAGGGGTCACATGCTGACCTGACAAGCTCCGGGGAGGCCTGCATGGCAGTCCTGACCTAAAGTAACCACAAAGGATGGTCTGAAATTAAACTTCAAATAAAGCAGTTATGGTGGGCAGTTACGTGCTAGGCCTGTATCTTCACTGACAAGGTCAACCTTTACCTTAACTGAGTCTATCTGTCTTTTTGCATCTATGATAACGCACCCTTGAAATGTCAGGGTAACTTGTAACTTCCCTTTTTCTGGAGCCCCTGGGGCACAACCAAATGTGCTGGGCGCCAGGGCAGATCCCACAAATTCCTTCATTATAATGTTAATTGTTCCTGCACCCACTTAAGTATGTGTCCATCATTTTACTTTTAATCCAATCCCACGGGTTTGCCCTGCTTTGCTTTCTCCCACCTCCTTAATCTATCACCAATGAATTTCATGTAACCCTCCTTTGATTGCAATGTATAAATACAAATGTAACCCGACATTCTCCGAGCATTATCTCAATTCATTGAAGTTCTGCTTCCCAGCATATGTTGACAGTTTGGCTCAAATAAATTCACAAAAATTCTTTACAGGTTTCAATGGTTTTTTTACGTTAACAGATTCTAGAACAGAAAAAGGACATTAGGTAAAAACTAAAGAAATGTGACTTAAGTATGAACTCCAGTTAATAATAAAGCATCAATATTGGTTCATTAGTTGTGACAAATGTATCATTAACATCTGACTATACTAATGTCACTTGTCTAACTTGTTTCTCTCCTGTGTTTCTAACTGATTATTCTCTTTTTCCCCTTCATCCCCAGCTATGAGCTTTCTTCAAGGCTTGGTTCTTATTCTTCTGCTCTTCTATATGCTTTCTCAATGAGCTCATTCATTCTCCTGACCTCAAACTGTCATTCTTGTACTGGTGATTTCAAAATATGTATTTCTTGTCTTTTCCTATAAACAAGTGTTAATCTCTTGTTTCCATTTGTAAACAGTGTCTAATATAGTATCCTATGTAATAAAAAGGTAATATGCAAATTGACCCTAATGGCAAAACAACCGGGATATACTAGTGTAGGATGTTAATGATAGAGGAAACTAGATGTGGAGTATCTGTATTATTTCTCCAACTTTTTTACAAATTTAAAACAATCCTTAATAAGAAGTTTATTTTTTAAAAGATAACGGCTAACTGTTCCATAAAAAGAGAGTATAGGCAATGCGGCCCCAAAGGGGCAGAGACCGAAAAACAAGACAGAAAAGTCCAGTTTATGGCTTAATAGGTTTAACAGAGAATTTATGGGAAACACTTGTCTTGACTGGCTGCAAAACAGTCAAATTTCCATCTTTCCCCTCCAAGACCATCATCTTTCATCCCCACTCAGAGACAGACCTACATGCTCCAAAAGGACTGCATGGGTGGCCAGATACCAGCAGATCCTCGTGCTGGAGGAAACTAAGAGACAAGTAATTTCTGGAGCTTTTTGCTGCAGAGGAAGAAGAAATGGAAGCTCTGTAACTAGCTGAAAACCTCTAGACACATTCCAGAGTCCACCCAGGAGAAGGGTAAGTGAGGTCAAAGGTCCGGAATCATTCACTCAGAAACTAAGCAGATGGATTCACTTCAAGATGGAGTCAGCTCTGTCCACACACTAAGAATTTCCCCAACCTTATACAAACAAGATTCAATGGCCCACAGATTCCATGGGCTCTGAGAACCCCACGCTGAATAAATAAGAAGAAAATCATATACACCAGAGTAAAAAAAAAAAAAAAAAACAATGAGGAAAGCATTCTAATGTGGCTAGAAAGAAAAAGGACATCACCTCCATAGGAACAGTAAGACTTATAGCTGACTTCTCAACAGAAACAATGGAAACTGGAAGACAGTGTAATTGTATCTTTAAAGTGCTTCAAATGGAAGGGCACGTACATTTCCTTCTATCTCTTTCCCTTAAGGAATGTAAATGTAGTACTGAGCCATCTTCAACTATGTAAAGAATACAGCAGAGCAACAAAACAGGAGAGCTTATGTTCTTGACCCCAGTAAGGCACCACTCCATGCTTGGTCTACTACCTGGTTTTGAGAAGAGAGATATGCCTTTCGTTTTATTTAAAAAGGAATAAAAACAATCAGGAGTTAACTTGAAGAAACTATTAACTGAAAAAGATGGGACAACTTAGACATCAATAAGGATAATAATCACAATGGATTTAAACACATCAAATATATTTAAAACCATGGGTTTATAGATAGAAAAAAACAACAACAAAGAACTTATTGGTAAGCTCTGGAAGATGCTAGGGAACCAATTCATTATTCTGAATATTATTAAAATTATCCTCCCTTTCCTGTACAAGCTAAACCTCATTGTAATGAAACAGTTGAAAGAAAAGTCACTCTTAATAGAATTTCACCAAATAAATAAAGAACAATGGTAGAATTAGAAGATCACTATTTTGTAACCTCTGATGAATAATGGATCTAGGATAGCTGCTAAAACTATTAATGGTAAAGCTGATAGGGAACTTTACAACAGATGGATCTGTCTGACAACAACTGAACTGTATGATCAAACTTAACAAAAAACAGACAATCAGACATTTTCTGCCTCCTGATGAGATGCAATATTCTTGCCCCAAACTCAAATCTTGAACTGATTAAGACTATATCTAACTACTTATTTACAAGAAAAGAGGAGATATAAGACATAGTAAACAATACCAGGCACCACAATCAGAAAATGCCAGAATATAGATAGACCATTCTACAAGACAACACATTTCTTCAACAAATAAATGGTAAGGTAACAAAGACAGAGCAAGAGCAAGAGCAAAAAGAGAGAGAGAAGTTATATATTAAGAGAAATTTAAGAGATTATCAACCAAATATAATGTGTGGACTTTGCCTGGATTCTAATTTGAACCAACTATAAAATACATATACAGACAGACAAACCCACATACACACACGTATATATGAAACAATGGGGGATATTTGAATGCTAATTGAATATTTTATAATATTAAGGACTAACAATATTTATATGTGATACTTTATTATATTAAAAGGATCCTTATAGTTTAGACATATATACTGTTGTACTTACAGATGAAATGGTATGATGATTGGGATTTGCTTCAAAATAAGCTGGAGGGGGCAGTGGATATATAAATGAAAACATCGGTATGTGCTGATAGCCTTTCAAGCCAAATAATAAATCCATGGGAGTTCCTCAGTCCCTACACTTGCATATGTTAGAAATTTTAGACAATAAAATTTTTAGAACCAGGAGGGTAGAGGGAGGCCTTGTATGCCACGCTTGACAGTTTGGCCTGATCACATTTAACCAAGTCGGTTTAAAGGAATTTATACCTGACAAGATTTGAAATAAACTCTAGAGTCTGTGGAGAGAAAGTAAGGTGTACTCCTGGGAGATTGGTCTGGTATGCAAAATGAATTGTGGAGGAGGGAGATCAGAGTCCAGGAGTGTTGATAAGGGGCTGCTGCTAAGTGTTCCTGGCATTCAGATTACAGTGCATTCAATGGGAGAGAGTAATGTCTACATAAGATAAAAGTAGACTCTAAAGTTTGAAACCTGAGTCAGTAGGACTTTGGTAATACTGTGAGAGACAAAGAAGTTAAAGTGACAAGCTTATTTAAGGAGAAGAAGGGAAAGAAATTTGGAACTCTTCACATGTTAAATCTGGGGTGACAGAATAGGAAAGTATTTCTGAGCCTCTATGTGGTCAGAAAATCTCCTGAAGCCTTTTTTTTTTTTTTTTTCCTGAAGCCTTTTGAACAAATGGTAGAGAACACCATGGTGAAGAGTACTGTGCTAGGAGTCAGAAGTCTGAATTCTATTGATGACCCTGACAGAAGCCATATCTATAATTTCAAGCAAATCATGCTGAATCTCATAAGTGTCATTATAAAATAGGGGAACTAGACACTAGAAAATATCTGTAGTGTCTTCCAAATTTAACATTCTACAGTGAAAATTCTCAGTGATGTTATCTACAAGGTATTTTTAAATTCATTCAACAAATATTTTAGCATTTTCTTACAAAACTAGAGGCCCAGTGCATAAAAATTCCTGCACTGGGCGGGGCGGGGGAAGGAATCCCTCAATCTGGCCTGCGCCCTTCCACAGTCTGGGACTCCTCAGGGGATGTCCACCTGCTGCTTAGGCCCACTCCCTGGGGGATCAGGCCTAAGTTGGCAGTCAGATATCCCTCTGGCAACCTGGGAGCCCTCATTCAGGGATGTCCAACTTAAACCACAGTTGGACATCCTTGGTGCTATGGAGGAGGCAGGGGAGGCTCTTGCCACCACTGCTGCACTCACACCCATCAGCCTGGCTTTTGGCTGAGCAGAGCTCCCTCCTGCATTGAGCATTTGCCCCCTGGTGGTCAGTGCACATCATAGTGACCGGTCGTTCCACTATTAGGGTCAATTTGCATATTACCCTTTTATTATATAGGATACTATACTAGGCACTGTTTACAAATAGAAACAAGAGATTAACACTTGTGCATGGGAAAAGAGAAGAAATACATATTTTGAAATCACCTATACAGGAATGCCAGTTTGAGGTCATGAGAAAGAAGAGCTCATTGAGAAAGCATATAGAAGAGCAGAAGAATAAGAACTGAGTCTTGCAGAAAGCTCACAGCTGGGGGTAGAGGGGATAAAGAGGACCCAGTGAAGAAAAGAGAATAATCAGAAAAACAGGAGAGAAACGAGTTAGACAAGTGACATCAAGGCCAATAAAACAGTGAATTTTAAGAAACAGAAGCTCAGGCAAACACAAAAGCTAAAAAAGAGCTTTTAGATTTGCTAATAAGGAGGTCTCAGACAATTTTAAAGAAATATATTTTGGATAATGGTAGGACCAAAAATTGGGAAATAAGGAATGTGGCAGGAAACATATATACAGAGTCCCATACTTTCTTTAGGAACATCTGTATACATAGAAGCTAAGCAACCAGAATGACCAAAACGACTGGTCGCTATGATGCGCACTGAGGCCGGCCAACCGACCTGATAGGGGCAGGCCAATCTCCCGCAGCCCTTCTCCCCAGCTGGCCAGCCCTGATTGGGCTGGTCTGGCTGGACCCCACCTGTGCACGAATTCGTGCACCAGGCCTCTGGTACATACATAAACCCTAAAATACTTGTCAGCCTACAGATACTATGAAAAGTGAATTACTTTTTGCATTGAATTGTGACTGGCGAAAAAAAAAGAAAAGTGAATTACTGCCCTGGCTGGTTTGGCTCACTGGATGGAACATTGGCCTGCGGACTGAAGGGTCCCAGCTTTGATTCCAGCCAAGGGTACATGCCTGGATTGTGGGCTCGATCCACAGTGGGGGGCCTGTGGGAAGCAGCTGATCGATGATTCTCTCTCATCATTGATGTTTCTATCTCTCTCCCTCCTTTCCTCTCTAAAATCAATAAAATATATATATATTTTTTTAAGTGAATTACCTAATGGAGCTCACCCAAACTGTCAACCTCACTATTCAGAACCAGGATCTCTTGGGTTCACAGCTGCATTTTGTTACACCGCCCTTTACTCTCACTTGCAAACACAATATACTGAATTGTGGAGAGGATGAATAACTCATAAGAAACATGTAAGAATGAAATCAGGGGGAAAAACCCAAGATGGCAGCATAGGTAAACACCTAAAATTGCTGCCTCGCACAACCACTTCAAAACTACAATGAAAAGAAAAAACAGACACCACTCAGAACCACATGAAGGCTGGCTGAGTGGAAATTCTACAACTAGAAGGAAAGAGAAAAGCACACCAAGACTCAGAGGATGTGTGGAAGTAAAGTGCAGAGGTATGGAGGCGCATGTGGAAAGGGCTGGTAACTGAGGACATGGTTGTCTTTTTCAGTGCGGAAGGAGTCACAAGCTCCTACAGCTCTGAACTCGTTCCAGGCGAGTTCCTGGGGATCCAGACTCATATGGAGAGAAACTGGACTATCTGGCATTGAGAGGAACTTGAGGGCGGCTTTCTCTCAACAGTGCTTGCAGCGATTACCGCAGGACACTGAGACCAGGGTCTTTTATGGCTGGGCTGAGGATCAGCCATAGCTGTTTGCTCCCCCCTGCTGATTCCCTGAGACCCCGCCCCACCCAAGCTTTGCGCAGCAGCTTTTGCATATAAAAGGCCTGGCCCTTTGCAATCTAAAATTACCTAACAAACTGCAGCTGGGTCAGACAGACCCAGAACGTCCAAAAGAAGGCCCAAGGCCCCACAGCAGCTTGCAATGCTTCACAGCTGAGCTTCATCTGGGCACCTCCAAACCCCAAAGAAGTGGAATGTGCAGATCTCTCCATAGCTCCTGCTGGGTAGCCTCAGGCAGAAGCTAAATTAGCACCTCCTTAGAGATCCAAGAGCCAGTGTACCCAGTGGTCAGAGTGGGACCATCCATATTACAACTCCTCAGATCCATAAGGGACACACTCAGGGGGCAGACTCAGTGAGCACCAAAGCCCCACTGAAGCAAGTCTCGCCCCATAAGGGTGTCTCCAGCACAGAAGTTCTCCCACCATAGACACAGCTGATTCTCACAGCCAAGTGGACTGGAAGTCAATTCCTCCCAGTGATACCAACAACAATCAAGGCTTAACTACAACAACACTGTGCACAAAGCCTACAAAGTGGTGCACCAAGAGTGTCCACCTCAGGTAATTGGGGAGGCTGAGCCACTGGGCCCTATAGGACACCTAGCACAGAATGCCACTCTGTCAACTCAGGGAAGCAGCCAAAATGCAGAGACAAAGAAACAGGTCACAAATGACAGAAATGGAGGAAAGAAAACTACTGGATAGAGTTCAAAACCACGGTTATAAGGTTTTTCAAAGACCTTTCTAGAAACCGCTGATAAATTTAGTGAGACCCTCGAGGATATGAAAATGGACCAGCTAGAAATTTAAGCATACACTGACTGAAATAAAGAATAATATGCAGAGATCCAACAACAGACTAGAAGATCCCAAGAATCAAGTCAAAGATTTGAAATACGAAGAAGAACACCCAACAGGAAAAGAAAAAAGAATCCAAAAATATGAAGACAGTGTAAGGAGCCTCTGGGACAACTTCAAGCGTACCAACATCAGAATTATAGGGGTGCCAGAAGAAGAGAGAGAGCAAGATATTGGAAACCTATTTAAAGAAATAATGACAGAAAACTTGCCCTACCTGGTGAAAGAAATAGACTTCCAAGTCCAGGAAGCACAGAGAACCCCAAACAAGAGGAATTCAAAGAGGACCACACCAAGACACATCATAATTAAAATACCAAGGGCAAAAGACAAAGAGAGAATCTTAAAAACAGCAAGATAAAAGCAGTTAGTTACCTACAAGGGAGCACCCATACAACTATCGGCTGATTTCTCAACAGAAACTATACAGGCCAGAAGGGAGTGGCAAGAAATATTCAAAGTGATGAATAGCAAGAACCTACAACCAAGATTACTCTACCCAGCAAAGCTATCATTCAGAATTGAAGGTCAGATAAAGAGCTTCACAGATAAGAAAAAGCTAAAGGAGTTCATCACCACCCAACCAGTATTATATGAAATGCTCAAAGGTATCCTTTGAGAAGAGGAAGAAGAAGAAAAAGTAAACATAAAAATTATGAACAACAAATACATATCTATCAACAAGTGAACCTAAAAATTAAGCGAATAAAAAATATGATGCACAGAATAAACTGGTGAATATAATAGAATCAGGGGCATAGAAAGGGAGTGGACTGACAATTCTCAGGGGAAAGGGTTGTCAGGGTGCGGGAAGAGACTGGACAGAAATCGTACACCTATGGATGAGGACAATAGGGGTGGCAGGTAAGGGCAGAGAGTGAGGGGGGAACCGGGAGGGAGGTGCTATGGGGGAAAAGAAGAGGAACAACTGTAATAACCTGAACAATAAAGATTTTTTGAAAACCTTAAAAAAATAAGAATGAAATAAAAAAGGAAAAACAATGCCCTAGCTGTTTTGGCTCAGTAGATAGAGCGTCGGCCTGCGGACCAAAAGATCTCAGGTTCAATTCCAGTCAAGGGCACATGCTTGGGTTGTGGGCTCAGCCCACAATGCAGGAGGCAGCCAATCAATTATTTTCTCTCACCATTGATGTTTCTTTCCTCTGTGAATAAAAGTATTTTTTAAAAAGAAGGAAAAACCATTTACTCACAATACTCCTTCACCTCTTTGTTCTCCAATAACTACTTGCACCACCATTTTATATCGGTCAAACCCCATTGCTAGAAAGAAAATAAAAAAGAAAAAGAATGTTATCTGTAAGCAAATATGTGGTAAAATTACTTAATGAAGGCAAATTTGCCTGGAAAAGAACATATGCATTCAGTCTACAAGCACTTACTGAGTATGACAATAAGCTTGGGAGTCAGAGAGACCTGAAGACAAATCCTAACTATAAGCTTAATATGTGACCTTATACAAGCAAAATCCTGAAAATTCTCACTAACAACAAATCTGGAGAGAAGAAAACTGAATGGATATGTTTATCTTCTTTGCTTTCTGACCACAGAATAGTGAAAACAGTAACAACAAAAATGTGAAATGGGCAAAGTTGAAACAGAGCTAATTCTCTTTAATGAAAGTAAAAACTTCAGGATTATACAGTAAACTAGAGGCCCAGAGCATGAAATTCATGAATTCGCGGGGGTTGGGGGAGAGGTCCGTCAGCCTGGCCTGCACCCTCTCGCAACCTGGCAGCCCTCAGGGGATATTCGACTAACGGCTTAGGTGGGGAGAGAACCTAAGCCATCAGTCAGACACCCAGAGCACTGCCACATAGGCAGGAGAGGCTCCTGCCACCACTGCTGCTGTGAGCCTGGCTTCTGGCTGAGTGGCACTGAGTGGATTAGTGGGAGCACACTAATCACCAGGGGGCAGCTCCTGAATGGAGCACCTGCCCCCTGGTGGTCAGTAAACATCATAGCGACCAGTCGTTCTGCCGTTCAGTTGATTTGCATATTAGCCTTTTATTATATAGGACTAGGGGCCCGGTGCACAAAAATTTGTGCACTCAGGAGGGTCCCTCAGCCCGGCCTGTGCCCTCTCACAGTCTGGGACCCCTTGGGGGATATCCACCTGCTGGTGTGCCTGGTCAGCCTGGGCGAGGGGCTGAGGGCCGTTTTCAGGCTGCCCACAGCCCCTTCAGGATTCGGGTCCCTACTGGGGTGCCTGGGTAGCCTGGGTAAGGGACTGAGGGCTGTTTGCCCTCATTGACCCAAGGTCCCAGCAAGGCTGGCTGGAAGCAGGTTTCTGGGGTTTATTTATCTTCTATAATTGAAACTTTGTTGCCTTGAGTGGAGGCCATAGCCTGCCTAGGCAGACAACGAAGCCTCCTGTTTGCTTCACCTCCGTGGCTTCTATAATTGAAACTTTGTTGCCTTGAGCGGAGGCCACAGGGGGCCTAGGCAGGCAGTTTCCTCCATTGCTGGCCTCCTGTTTGCCGGCTGCCATCTTGGCTGGGTTAATTTGCATATTGTTGCTCTGATTGGCTGATTGGCATGGCTTGGCTGGTGGGCGTGGCTTAGGTGTGACAGAGTGAGGGTTAATTTGCATATTACTCTTTTATTGGATTAGATTAGATTAGATTAGATTAGGCAAACAACCTGGACACAACAGTACCCTTCCATGTGGAACATAAACCCTAATTAAGGATACTTAACAAAATCTCAGAAGAAGATAAAGCCCAAGCTATTTTTTATTTTTTTAAATTTTTTAAAAATATATTTTATTGATTTTTTTATAGAGAGGAAGGGAAAGGGATAGAGTGCTAGAAACATCAATGAGAAAGAAACATCGATCAGCTGCCTCCTGCACATGCCCCACTGGGGATGTGACCGCAACCAAGGTACATGCCCTTGACCGGAATCGAACTTGGGACCCTTGAGTCCACAGGCCGATGCTCTATCCACTGAGCCAAACCAGTTAGGGCCCAAGCTATTTTTTTAAAAACACTGCACATAGGCCCTGATAAGGTGGCTCAGTTGGTTGGAGCATGGTCCCATGTACCAAAAAAGTTGCAGGTTCAATCCCAGGTGAGGCAACCCATCAGTGTTTCTCTCTCACATCAATGTTTGTTTCTCTCCAATCAACTGAGCCACCAGACTAGGAAAATGAGCATATATTTTTAACAATAATTTTAACTGTGAATTTTCATTAAAATTTAAAGAAAATGCTAATATACTAACAATTAATGTGGGTGATGAAAATACATAGAATATTTTTATCCTTTTCTATATTTTTTCATTTCTAAAAAATTAAGACTTTAAATAATTAAGACATCAAAATATTAAATAGTATTTACCTTTAGGTAATTTAAATTTATATAATTTTAAAAAAATTGTCTGTATAGTAGTCCCCGCTTATCTGCAGTTTTGCTTCCCACAGTTTCAATTTCCCTGTCAATCACAGTAGAAAATATCAAATGGAAAATTCCAGAAATACACAATTCATTAGTTTGAAATTGTGGACCCATCTGAATAGCATGATGAAATCTCACACTGACCCATTCTGTCCCTCCCAGGCCTCGAATCACTCCTTTGCCCATATACTGTATTCAATACCCATCCTTTAGTCACTTAGTAGCCATCTCAGTTATGAGATCCACTGTATAAATATTGCAGTGCTTGTGTTCAAGTAACTTATTTTACTTAAATAAGGGCCCCAAAGCACAAGAGTAGTGATGCTGGCAATTCGGATATGCCAAAGAGAAGCCGTATAGTGCTTCCTTTAAATGAAAAGGTGAGTGCAACACAGTAAGGTGTTTAGAGAGAAAGACACCACATTCACATAACTTTCATTACAATATATTGTTATAATCATTCTATTTTTTTTTCATGGTTTTCATATCCTTTTATTATTCTGTAAAAGGTAACAAAATATACAGAACAAAGTTTTCCCTTTTTAACTAATATAACCATTCTATTTTATTATGTTATTGTTGTTAACCTTATGGTACCTAACTTATAAGTTAAACTTTATCACAAGGATGTATGTACAGGAAAAAACATAGTATATATAGGTTCAGTACTATCATTGGTTTCGAGCATCCATAGGGGATCTTAGAACATATCCCTGCAAATAAGGGCAGACTACTGTACTATCCAGGTTAATTATAATGAAAATGTATTATTATTACAAAGATATTTCTTCATCCCAAAAAGTGATATTTTTTTAAAAGGATAGCTAGAAAGAGAGGATTTTTCAGATGGTATAAAATAATGTTTTTAATTTTTTTAATGTATTTTTACTGGTTTCAGGGAAGAAGGAAAAGGTAGAGAGAGAGATAGAAACATCAGTGATGAGAGAGAATCATTGATCAGCTGCCTCCTTCACACCCCACCCTGAGGATCGCGCCCACAACCTGAGCATGTGCCCTGACCCAGAATCAAACTATGACCCACTAGTTCATAGGTCAACTCCCAATCACTGACCCACACTTGCCAGGGTCAGATGGTATAACATCCTATCTAATAAAAGAGTAATATGTAAATTAACCACCACTCCAAGACAAAAATGGCAGTGCCCATAGTGGTGGGGCAGGATGCTGGCAGCATAACCCTGGCAACGTGAGCCCAGCAGGCATTGCCTCAGAAACCGACAACCCATGAGCAGGTCTGGAGCAGGAAAGGCCGGAGGCTATGCGACAGCGGAAGGCGTCTGCGTGCTTCCCAGCCCCCTTGGGGGGATTGGGAAGCAGGAAAAGGCCGGGCCGGGTGCGAGGCAGCGCGCAGGCAGCGCTTGCCTGCTTCCCAGTCTGCTTGTGGGGATTGGAGAGCAGGAAAAGGCTGGCCTGGCTGCAAGGCAGTGAACAGGTGGGGTTTTCCCCACTTCCTGGTAGCTGGAGCAAGATGGGGAGTAGGCAAGCCTGCCAGGCAGGCAGCATCCAGCCCTGGCCACAGCTCAAAAAAGAGAACAACATGCAGGGGACGGCAAGAGTCTAAGAGATCAACACAGAGGGGTTCCTGCTCCAAGCCTCCACGGTGTGCCTGGGGGCAGGCCCCCAGCAGATAGACACACACAGGACAACTGCTCTGAGCCTCTAATGTAGCTGGGGGCAGGCCCCCCGTGGTCACACACGGAGCCTGCCAGACTGGGGCCATCAGTAGGACATCCACTGAGGGGTTCCGGACTGTGACAGGGGCTGAGCTGAGGGACTCCCACCTTCCCCCTGTGCACGAATTTCATGCACCGGACCTCTAGTAATTAATAAGAGAGAAACAGAGAAACAGATTTAAAAAAAAAACACAGGTAGGTAAAGCAAAAGATTTGCTCTGCACATGTAGAATCTGGCAGCAGTAGAGGGTTGAGTAGGGTAATGAATGGCAGGCTGAGGAATTGATGTCTGGTGGGAAAAACAACCAAGAATTACTAGTCTAGGTGAAAGGACCCCCTGTACTTCCTGGATTTTCTGCATATTTGGATTTCCTGGATAGTGATTCCATACAATGTCTTGTTTCACATCTTTACTCTTTCCCATCATCTGCAAAAAAACTACATGAGTAAACGTTACCATATAATTGAGACTAGACACTAAAGAAAAATGTGTCTTTAATAGAATCCACAGCTTATGTCCCTTGTATAAAGATGGGGAAGGTGATAAATGGATAAAATTGAATGTTTGAAGGGAACAAGTCATTTCTAATAATCAGCATTCTTACCTTTTAATTTATCTTTAATTGTTTCTGACAGACGCTTTGTGAGCAGAGGTGTTTCTTCTGGAGAGTACTCGGCAGTTGCCAGCTCCTCCTTGAGCACAGCATGGATGCAGTCTTTAACCACAGAGGGTCTGAACCTGAACGAGACAGATTCAACATCTAATTGGTAACTCCAAAACCCCAACTTACCTTCACAGCTCAACTTCCTCTGGCTCTTTGTCATTAGGACCATTTCATCCTTTTTCATATTGTTTATTATAAAAGTAATTGGGGAAAAAAAACAAAGAAAATAAGTCGTATCTCTCCCCTGAACTCCAGACCACATATTCCAACACATATTCCATTTGGATGTGTAGTGGGCAACTCAAATGTAAACATCCAACACTGAGTTTCTGACTGTCTCCTTTCCCCAAAACCGGGTCCTCCTGCAGTCACCTCCATTCTTCCAGTTGCTGAAGCCACAACATTTGGTGTCAGCCTCGTTGCCTTTCTCTCTCACAGCCCATATCCCATTATTAAGCACATCTTATCAGTTCTACCTTCAAAATAATCTAAAATTCATTCTCACCAACCAACTGCCACCACCTTGCTCCAAGCTACCATTACTTCTTGCCTGGACTACAGTGACCTCCTAACAAGTCTGTGTCTGCCTTTGTCCCCAAATCCTGTTCTCAGCACAGCAACTGGACTGACCCTGCTAAACTATGTGCCAAATCAGGACATCCTCTGCTCCAAACACCCCACACAGTTCCTACATCAGAGTAAAAGCGATATCCTAACTGTGATTTGCAAGGTCCCAAATGATCTGCCCTACCAAACTCTCTGACGTCGTTTCCTACTACTTTCCTCCTAGTTCTCTCCACTCAGGCCCACTGGCCTTCGCTATGTTCCCTAACCACACCAGGCATGCAAACTTCAGAACTATTGCACTTATCGTTAACCTCTGCCTGAACTTCAATTCCTCCTTTTATGCAGAGCTAACTCCCTCACTTCTTTCAAGTCTTTATTCAAGTCACTTTCCCACCCGGCTAGCATGGCTCAGTGGTTGAGCATTGACGTATGAACCAGGAGGTCAAGGTTCAATTCCTGGTCAGGGGACATGCCCAGATTGTGAACTTGATCCCCAGTGTGGGTGTGTAGGAGGCAGCTGATCAAGGATTCTCTCTCATCATTGATGTTTCTATCTCTTTCTTCCTCTCCCTTCCTCTCTGAAATTAAAAAAAAAAAAAAATGTGTATTTTTAAGTCATTTTTCCTAGTCACCCTCTATAAAACTTCAAACCACCCTCTTACTGTATCACTTTATATCTCCCTTCCTGGTACTTACAACTATCTGATACACTATATGGCTCATTTATTTGTCTTGTTTGTTGTCCTTTTACCTAGATAGACTATAAGTTCCATGAAGATAGGGATTTTTATTTGTTTTATTCACTGTTATGTCCTCATTTCTTAGAGCAGCACCCAGCACACAATAGACAATAATTTGTTTGAAGAAATGGATTATTGAAGACAGGAAGACAGAAAAAAAAATCTTCCCTAATTCTACCACCCTAACAATGCCATTAGCATTTTAGTTGTCTTTATCATCCTATATAACAAAAGCCTAATATGCTAAGCATCTGACAATCCAACTGTTTGACCAGTTGCTATGACTTGCACTGACCAATAGAGGGCAGATGCTCTGACCGGTGGGTTAGCTTGCTGCTGGGGTCTGCCCAATTGGGACTGGGTGAGACCGGCCAGACATGCCCTGGAGCCCTCCTCAGTCCTTCCCCCGCCCCAATCGTGCACCAGTGGGGGTCCCTCGGCCTGGCCTATGCCCTCTCACAATCCAGGACCCCTTGGGGATGTTGGAGAACTGGTTTCCGCCCAATCCCTGCAGGCCAGGAATCTGTGCACCAGGCCTCTAGAATATTGCAACACTAAGTTCCTTTTCTGGGCTAGATAGTCTATAGCTCATTTGTCTATCATGTGCCAAGTTACCAGAATGTTTTAAGTTTTAAGTTTATATTGTGGTTTAATATTTGGTAGTACTAGTGGCCCCTTATTACATTTTAACAGTATTTTTTGTTTTTTTGGTCTTCTGCCTGCTTATTCTCACAGATGAACTTTGAAATCATTGACAAATTTACAGGATTTGATCTGTTCAAAATGCAGTAACAAAAGTACTATGTCTGGCTTTTCTCTTAAGCCTTTTCCATTCTCAGTAAATGTTAAAAGTTTTCTTCAAGTCAGAAATAATTTTATGGGATTATTCTTATATAATAGATATATTTTTTGTGAATCATGCTCTGCACTGTCTTACAGCAGAAACACTGGTGAATGTCATTCTATACATTTATAATACTTTACAAAAAATAACTGAACCTACCTTTTTTATATCCATTCTACCCACCAGTGTTTATCACATTATAACCAAAGTTCCTGGCTTCCAATATTTGCGAAGCATTTAATTCAGCAATCTGGTTTTAAGCAACAGAGAAAGAGCTTGGGAAATCTTTCGCTTTCATTTTTTTTTTTCACCTTGTGAAAATGAAGTTAGTGATGTCTGCTACAGGTGTAGCAGATAGCAGACTGTCCTCTGCACTAGACTGTATGCCTTGGCCCTCCACACACACTCAGGTCCCCTGCCCTGCAGAGAAGTAAGCTATTCTGGCACACGTATGCACACAGTAAACTTCAAAATTCGGCTGAATGACATTCGACGCAAGCCGCTTGTTTGCTGCTCCTGTCTTTTCCATCCGTCAACTTTTCCTGTGTGCACGTCCTGGGTCTCCTAGATTCTGGAACCAACCATCCCCGCTGTCCTAACCTTAAGCGCTTCAGAGCTCCAACACAACGGCAGGTTGGGTCCTCTGCTGCCCCCTGCAGCTGAAGCCAAGAAGAACAGCCCCCAGTCCCCGTCCAGCCCCTCCCTCTCCAGCCCCGCCCCTCTCCTCAGCCCCTCCCCTCCCTCTCCAGCCCCGCCCCCCCCCCCCCCCCCCCCCCCCCCCCCCCCCCCCCCCCCCCCCCCCCCCCCCCCCCCCCCCCCCCGCCCCTCCCCAGCCCGCCACCGCTCCCCGCCTCCCTCTCCCGGGGGATCCTTCCCGACACCCAGGCTTCCAGGCGAGCTCTGCCTGCCCGGCCCAGCAGCCCCGCAGGTCGCCCCGCCGCAACCCGTCCTGCACCCGCCTTTGCTGGAAAATGGGCCGCAGAATGTAGGTGTTCTCGGGCTTCCCAGGGCTCTTCTCAGTCTCAAGCGCGCCCTCTGTCCCAGAGGCGGACGGACCCACGGAGACGGACGGAGCTCCCAACGAAGCCATGTCCCGGGCTCCTGGGCCCGGTGGTCTCGCGATGAGGAACTGCTGCGAGCGGCTCTGAGCTGCGGGACCGTCGCCAAGGCAACAGGGCCGCCCTCTGCGGTGACGTGTGGAGGCCGCGCGCGCGCGCACTCGGCTGAGCGGCTCGCCTTCCGCCTTCCGAGCTGCTGGGCAGACCGGGCCAAGAATGCGGGGCTGTAATTTCGGCCCAAGTTGATGTAGTTCTGCCTTTTTTTACAAAATATTCTGTTATTCATTAGCTCTTATTAACCGCTTCACAAGCTTAAGAATTGACACGTGCCCTGCCCATGTGGCTCAGTGGTTGAGCCTCGACCTAAGAACCTGGAGGTCACCGTTGAGTTCCCAGCCAGGACACTGAAAGGGTTAGAGACTAAGCTGGGGCAGAGAAAAAGGTACTGTGCTTAGCAGATATCTTGCAGAAAGCTGCGGCCTGAGCACAGCATAGCTCGGATAACCAGAAGGCACCTGGCATGGGAGGAACCAAGGGCGGACTGGACCCTTACAGCAGCAGAGCAGTTTACAGCCTGCAAAAATTAGTAAAAACCTCTCTCTCCCTGCTCTCTTCGCTGATGCCTTTCTCGGTCTCAGCCCTCCTGCACCCATGTGGTCGGGAATAAAATCTCTTTTGATACATATGGCCTCATGTCATGGGTGTGCAACTCAAGCCCACTCCGAACCTTTCAGGCACATGCTGGAGTTGCAGCCTTGGTCCCCAGTAGGGACCATGCAGGAGGCAAGCCAATCAATGCTTCTCTCTCATCAGTGATGTTTTGATCTCTGTCCCTCTCTCTTCTTTGAAATCAATAAAAATTTTTAAAATAAATTGACACAAAACCTGAGACCCCGTAGAGGCCCAAAGATACACAGTGAGCATTAGACCTCCTGACTCTAAAGTCTCCAAATCATGACCTGCGGTCAAATCCAGACCTCATCCTGTTTTGTATGTGTGAACAGCTTTTATATTTTTAGATGATTTTTTAAAATCAAAAGAGTAATAGCTTATGACAGATGGAAATTAAAATTTCAGTATCTAGAAATAA
>PVJC01028819.1:0-22360 GCA_004026665.1 Murina feae | reverse complement strand
CCCCCCCCCCCCCCCCCCCCACTCATGCTCTCATCCCCCTGTTGTCTGAGTCCATTGGCTTGGCTTATATGTATGCATACAAGTCCTTTGGTTGATCTCTCCCCCCCATCTCTACCCTCCTTCTGGGGATCAACAGACCAATCGCTGCTTCTCTGTCTCTGGATCTGTTCCTGTTCATCAGTCTATGTTGTTCTCTATATTCCACAAAAGAGTGAGATCATATGATATTTATCTTTTTTTGACTGGCTTATTTCACTTAGCATAATGCTCTCCAGTTCCACCCATGCTGTTGCAAACGGCAAGAATTCCTTCCTTTTTACAGCAGCATAGTATTCCATTGTGTAGATGTACCACAGGTTTTTAATCCACTCATCTGCTGATGGGCACTTAGGCTGTTTCCAGATCTTAGCTATGGTAAATTGTGCTGCTATGAACATAGGGGTGCATATATCTCATCCTTCTGCTTTCTAACATCCTATTTTTATATATTAAGTGAGTTTCTTCCTTTTTTCTTCTTTAAAATACAAACATAGACTTTATTACAAAAGTTTTTCACACAACTGCAAGTTAAGATATTATAATGGTATTCTGGTAACAAAATTTGTGAGAAATACTTGACCAAACATACAAGACTTCTCTACAGTCAACGTTCTCAGACCTCTACAGAGGAAGACAACTGCATTTCCTCTAAGTAAAGCCAGGCAGTGACAATGAGCACTGTGCGTCACCCCGCTGTGGGACTCAACGCCTCTATCCCCAGGACTGGAGAAAGGGCAGGTTGTGAGGACTGGAAGGGCCCTGCCTTCAGCCTTTGAGGGAGAGGGAGGAGGAAGAAGCGAAGGAGAAATGAATTGAGAGGCAGCTGAGTGCTCATTTGTGCTGCCTCGACTAATTTGTGCTCATTACTCTGGGGAGTTGCAGATTAAGAGGGATGTTGGTGAGAATAGTAAGAAAAATTTGGTTTACTTTCCCAGCTTGTATTTATATTTTGTAATTTAAAAAGCCTGGTGACTTAAGTTTCTGCTCAAATTCCAGAGTACAGTAATATCTCTAATGAAGGAAGGCTTAGGGCAGGTAATTTCCATCACATTTCTGAGAGGGACAAAGGTTAGGGAAGGATTACACCTTAGTTTTATTTTAGGAAATACTCTTTTTCCTAATGCATATGTAGATTTTTAAATCCAGTTTGCCAATTTTTAAGTGGTATATTTAGACATATTTAGCATCTATAATAATCTACTCTATAAAAGCGAAATATTAAAATTAACCGTTTCTCCGAGACAGGGTAAGCCACGCCCACTAGCCAATCAGAGCGGCTGTATGCAAATTAGCCCAGCCAACATGGCGGCCGCCACTCACGGACCTGAGTAAACAGCCCTTTCCATTGTGGCAGGAGCGAAAGTGAAGCTTTGCCCCTCAGCTCAGCTCCGATTAAACTGCCTCTAGCAGTTTTGAAACATTGTAACAATCATAGAATCCTCCGGAGCTGAAGGAAAGAGCAGCTCCGGCCTAACCAGTAAAAGTAACAATTGTTTCATTATAGACTCTGCGAGGTGAGGCAGAGGAGGCTTCGTTAGTAGTTAGAAGGCTGCCTTAAAGAAACAGTGTATCAATTACCCCAGGCCTTCAAGGAACAGTATCAATTATAGGAGAAAAAACTCCAGAACCTGGGACGTTGGGTCAATGGGAGCTGTGGGCAGCCTGAAAGCCCCTCTCCCAGGCTGGTCAGGCACGCCAGCAGGTGGACATCCCCGAGGGGTCCCAGACTGCAAGAGGGCACAGGCTGGGCTGAGGGACCTCCCGAGTGCACAGAGCGGCTGCAGGGTGGGACAGCGCAGGACCCAGGACCCGTGACTGGGAAAGAGGCGGCAGGGTTGGAGGGCACTGGGAAGCGGGTAAGAGGCGGCGGGGGGGGGGGGCGGTCTCGGCCTGCTTGGCGGCTGCCCAGGCCCTTTGAGGGGCATCGTGGAGCGGGAAAGCAAGGCTGCAGGGGCCGGGGTCCTGCTTGGCAGCTCCCCAGACCCCGTGGCGGCACCGGGAAGTGGGAAAGGAAGGCAGCAGGGGACGGGTGAGTGGGAAAGAGTTGGCGGCCTGCTTGGCGTCTTCCCAGGTCCCTTCTGGGGATCAGGGAGCAGGAAAAGGCTGGCCTGACCACAAGGCGGGGTTTTCCCTGCTTTCTGGTGGCTGGAGGAAGATGGGCAGTAGGCAAGCTTGGGAGGCAGGCAGCACCCAGCCCTGGCCACAGCTCAAAAAAGAGAACGACATGCAGGGGAGGGCAAGAGTCTGAGAGATCAACATAGAGGGGGTGCCTGCTCCAAGCCTCCACGGTGTGCCTGGGGGCAGGACCCCAGCAGGTAGACACACACAGGAGGACTGCTCTGAGCCTCAGATGCGGCTGGGGGCAGGTCCCCAGTGGTCACACACACACACACACACACACACACACACAAAAGGCGCCTGGCAGACTGGGGCCATCATAGGACATCCACTGAGGGGTCCCAGACTGTCAGAGGGCACAGGCCGGGCTGAAGGACTCCCTCCACCCCGAGTGCACAAATTTTTGTGCACCGGCCCCCTAGTAAAAACATAATATGCTAATTAGACCAGATATCCTTCCGGACTAAGCCAGGGCTGCAGCTGTGGGATGGAGGCAGCTGCCCTGGCTGTGAGGGAGGAACTGAGTCAACCGCAGAGGCTGCAAAGGCCCTCTTGCATGAATTCCGTGCATTGGGTCTCTAGTACTTATATAATGGCTGATACGTTAGGGCTTAAACCTGCAATTTTATTTTTTGTTTTCTGTTTTATTTTTCCTGCCTCTTATAGGTTAAACTTATCTAGAATTACATTTTTATTTCTCTTGTTTTTAAATCCTCACCCCAGGATATACTTGGAGGGAGGGAGGGAGGGGTGGGGGAAGGGGTAGAGGGAGGGAGAGACATCACTGGGTTGCCTCCCATACATGCCTCTTCCCAGTATCGAACCTACAGTGTTTGGTGCATGTGATGACACTCCAAACAAGTGAGACACTTGGTCAGGGCTTATCACTTTTTAGTGTATTTTTTGGTATGTTTTTTAGTGCTTGCACTTGGCATTATATGTACCTGGTGTTCGCTATTTGTGCATGGGGGAGGGGGGCTATGTTCTCTTGCAGTCCGGGCCATCCTGAGGGGTCCTTAGTGCTGCCGCAGAGGCGGGAGAGGTTCCCACCACTGCTGCTGCGCTTGCCAGCCATGAACCCGGCTTCTGGCTGAGGGGTGCTCCTGCACTGAGCATCTTCCCCCTGGTGGTCAGTGTGCATCATAGCGACTGGTTGTTCTGCTGTTTGGTTAATTTGCATAATAGGGTTTTATCATCTAGGATAGCTTATTGTAGTTATGTACATACTAGTGCCCAGGTGCATGGATTGGTGCACATTGAAAAGAAATTAATTAGAAGGTGGTCAGTGGAGTGGGACTGGGTGAGATGGGCCGAACATGTCCTAGAGCCAATCTTGCGTGGTTCCTCCCTGTCCAGCCACACATGGGGTGGCACCGGGGCTTGAAGGGTGTCTACAGAGTGAGTGGGGTCCCTCCAGCAGGTGGGTTCTTCGGCCTGGCCTGCGGAGATCAGGCCAAAACTGGCAGTCTGACACCCCCCAAGGGGTCCCAGAATGTGAGAAGGCACTCTGCAAAGTTGCTGTCGCTCGGCAGCTCCTGTGTTGAGCATCTGCCCCTGGTGGTCATTGTGTGTTATAGCTACTGGACGGTAGGCCAGCCGATTGTCTGATCATCCAGTTGACCATCAGGGGCAGATGCTCAATGCACAGGCATGGAAACATGAACAGACTCATGAATCTCAGAGGAAAAGAAGGAGGAGGGAGGGCAAGAAGAGATTAACCAAGCATCTTATATGCATACTAGAGGCTGGTGCACGAAATTCATGCATGTGGAGTGGAGGGGTCCCCTCAGCCTGGCCTGCATCCTCTTGAAATCTGGGACCCCTCAAGGGATGTTGGGCCTAAACTGCTGGTCTCACATCCCTCTCACAATCCAGGACAGCTGCATATACCAGTGACCATACTTTTCATACAAGTGAAAGGCATCTTGGTGTTGCATGGGCAGCTATATTTATTTGCCCTTATTATAAAAAGTAGTACATAACATGACCTTTCTGAGGCAGTAGTACCATTTTCCCCATCTTATGGGTGGAAAAAATGAATCAGAGAGAAGTTAAGTAATTGACTTTGTCACACAGTTATGTGTCAGAATCAGAGCTGATCACAAAATGTGCAAGCCAGAGTCCATTCATGCCACCCATCACTGCATCATCCTGGCTTTTTCCCCCCAGTGTTAGAATATCCTTGCCAGGCTTTAATTTTTAAATCTGTGTCTGTTCCCAATATATAGGGTAGAGTCTCTACGCCTGGCTGGTTATCAGGGCCATCTGTGGGGTGACAACAGCAGGGCAATCGGGGGACCTCCTGCTGGCACCAGCCTTGGCTGGTGGCCTGGCCCCACCCCCTACCTCTGTGGGGTGACCGGCAAGTGGGACAATCAGGGGGCCCCTGCTAGCACCCACCTTGGCTGGTGGCCTGGCACTGCCTTGCCAGCTGGCCCCACCCCCCAATCACCATTGGTCGCCTCACACTCGGGGGGCAGATGCTAATAGTGACTGGTCAGTGTGCATCATAGTGACTGGTCATCCCACTGGTTGTTCCACCGTTTGGTCGATTTGCATATTAGGGTTTTATTATATAGGTCTAGAGGCCCAGTGCACGGATTTTTGCACTGGCAGGGTCTCTCGGCTTGTGGGGATCGGGCTGAAACAAGCTCTCTGACATCCCCTGAGGGGTCCTGGATTGGGATAGGATACAGGCCAGGCTAAGGAACCCCACTGGTGCACAGCCTCTAGAACATGGATGATACCAATGATGTTGACATTCATCAGTCTGAGTAAAATATAGAAACCCTACGTCACCGATGGTGCTTTACTTTCCCTGTTCTGTAATATGCTAATTAGACTGGACAGCCAAACGACCTTCTGGATATCATTCCGGATGTCCTTCCAGACTAAGCTGCAGTGGCGGGGGCCCAGGCAGAGGTGGTTAGGGGTGATCAGGCAGGCAGGCAAGTGGTTAGGGGTGATCAGGCAGGCAGGCAGAGGCAATTAGAGGCGATGAGGCAGGCAGGTGAGCAGTTAAGGATGATGACGTGAGCATACAGAGTGGTTAGGGGTGATGAGGCAGGCAGGCGAGTAGTTAGAGGCAATCAGGCAGACAGGTGAGTGGTTAGGGGTGATGAGGCAGGCAGGCTAGTAGTTAGAAGCCAGTGGTCCCAGATTGCGAGAGGATGCAGGCCGCCTGAGGGACCCCCCACCCAATGCACGAATTTCGTGCACTAGGCCTCTAGACCTATATAATAAAGGGGTAATATGCAAATTGACCATCACACCCTTGCACAAGATGGCTTCCCCCATGTGGTCAAAGATGGCAGGGGAGGGCAATTGTGGGCGATCAGGCCAGCAGGGGAAGGGGTTAGAGGCAACCAGGCCAGCAGGGGAGGGCAGATGGGGGCAACCAGGCCTGCAGGGAGGGCTGTTGAAGGGGGATCAAGCCTGCAAGGGAGCGCAGTTAGGGGCAACCACACCTGCAGGAGAGGGCAGTTAGGGGTGACCAGGTTGGCAGGGGAGGGCAGTTGGGGGAGATTGGCTGTCAGGGGAGAGCAGTTGGAGGGGACCAGGCCTGCAGGGGAGGGCAGTTAGAGGAGACCGTGCCAGCAGGGGAGCAGTTGGGGGCAATTGGGCTGCCAGGGGAGTAGTTAGCTGTCAATCAGGCTGGCAGGGGAATGGTTAGGGGGTTATCAGGCTAGCAGGCAGAAATGGTTATGGAAATCAGGCAGGCAGGCAAGCGAGCGGTTGGGAGCCAGAAGTCCCGGATTGTGAGAAGGATGTTTGAGTGCTGGTTTAGGCCCACAGGGATCGGGCTTAAACTACCAGTTGGACATCCCCCAAAGGGTCCCAGATTGGAGTGGGTACAGGCTGGGCTGAGGGACACCCCCCAAACCAGTGCACGGCACAAGTTTCGTGCACCATGCCTCTAGTTGTAATATAACTGTCACGAATATTTTCATGGCACTACATTTATAAACACATCAGATAGTGGAAATAATTTTTGCACTGACCATCAGACAAGAGTAAGTATATTTATCCGTTTTTGTTTTGTTTTTTGCCATGCTCTTTCTTCCTGATATTCCAAGGTTTCTTTTATCATTTCCTTTCTGTTAACAGAACCTTGTAGTGATTCTTTTAGGGTAGGTCTGCTGGCAACAAATTCTGTTAAGTTGTCCTTAATCTGACAATCTTTTACTTCATTCCTTTGCTAGTTATAAAATTCTGGGTTGACAGTTTTTCTCCCCTACCACTTGAAAAACATTGTCATTTCCTCTAGTCCCCATAGTTTCTGATAAAAATTTCACTATTATTCTAATTGTTTTCCCATTACAAATAAGGTCCATTTTTTATCTGTACACCTTTGAAATTTTTTTGTCTCAAATTTTCTTAAGTTTAATTATGATGTATCTTAGTACAGATTCTTTTGATTTCCTGTTTGAGTTTCAGACAGCTTCTTCAATCTGCAGTTTTATTACCTTTATTTCTCTTGCCAAATTTGAGAAAATTTTGACATTATTTCTTTTTTTTTTTTTTTTTTAATTTCATTGCTTAAAGTATTACAACAAGTGATAGATAAGTATTACAACAGATGATAGATAGATCTCCATTTGACATTATTTCTTAAATTGATTTTCATACCAATTAATTTTCTCCTTTTTATTCTTTTTCTGCTTTTCAGATGAGTTTTTTTTACTATTCCATCTTCCAGTTTACTGATTCTTTGTTCTGCACACCAATCTCTACCTGGGTATTGCTGGGTCCATCTATTAAGCTTTAAATTTGTTATTGTATTTTCAGTTCTGAAATTTCCACTTAGTTCTTCTTTGTATCTTCTATTTCTTTGCTAAGACTTTCTATTTTTTTCATTTGTTTCAACTGTGTTTCCAATTGCTTGTCGAAGCATTTCCACTATGTCACTTTAAAATCTTTGTCATTTTTCCCTGGCTGGTGTGCTCAGTGGTTAGAGCGTTGACCTGTGCACCAAAGGGTTGCTGGTTTGATTCCTGATCAAGAACATATACACCTGGGTGATGGGTTCACTCCCTGCCCCTGATTGGAGCATGTGTGGGAGGCAACCAGTCGATATCTGTCTGTCTCTCTCCCTCCCTTCCTCACTTCTCTCTGAAACGCAATGAGAAAAATATCCTTGGTGAGGATTAACTAAACGAACAAAGAAACAACCAAAATCTTTGTCCTCCTGGTTTTGGCAACTATTGTCTTTTCATTCAGTTTGAGACTTTCCTGGTTCTTTGTATAATTTCTGATTGAAGCCTGAACATTTTCAGATGTCAGTACTTGATTCCTTTTCATGGCTGAATAATACTGTCATATGGATATACCATATTTTGTTTAGGGTTCAGATTGCTCCAAATCCTAGTCTACAGTTATTACTGCTGTATGACTATTTGATTCTAGTCATCCTAGTAGTGGTATCTCTGTGGTTTTGATATGCATTTCTCTGATAATGATAACGGGCACTTTTTTTCATGTGCTTACTGGTGGTTTATCTTCTTAGGAAAAATGTCCTTTGGCCATTTTTTAAATTGGGTTGTCTTCTAATTATTAATTTATGTAAGTTCTTTTCAAATTTTAGAAGTGATTTGCAATATACTTGCCAATTCTGTGGGTTGTCTTTTCACTTTGTTGATAATGCTCTTTGAAGCACAACTGTTTAAATTTTAATGAAGTTCAATTTATTGTTTTCCCTTTGCTGTTCATGTTTTTAGTGTCATATCTAGAAATTCCTGTTATTTATAAATTATACTTCAATACAGCCGGGAAAAGAAAAAGAATCCCTTGCCAAATCCAATGTTATGAAGATTGACCCATCTTTGTCTTCTAAGAGTTTTTAAAAATGTATATATTTTTGTTGATTTCAGAGAAAAAGGGAGAGGGAGAGAGAGATAGAAACAGCAATGATGAGAGAGAATTCATTGAATGCCTCCTGCAAGCCTCCTACTGCGAACTTAGCCCAGAATCTGGGCATGTGCTCAATTGGGAATTGAACTGTGACCTCCTGGTTCATAGGGTGAAGCTCAACCACTGAGCTACACTGGCCAGGCCTATTTTTCCTCCCTCTTTTTATTGTTAGATTTTTCAAACATACAGCAAGTTTGAAAGAACATTCCTACATCTACCACTTAGATTCAATAACTGAAACCAGTCTTCTAAGAGTTTTATAGTTTTAGCTCTTACATTCAGGTCTTTAATCCATTTGAGTTAATTTTTATATACAGTGTGAGAGGTAAGAATTTAACTTCATTCTTTTGCATGTGGCTTTCCAGGTGTTTCAGCATTATTCATTAAAAAGAGTATTCTTTCTCCACTAGATGGTCTTGGCACTCTTGTTGAAAATCAGTTGACCGTAGATATATGGGTTTATTTCTGGAATCTCAATTGTACTTAATTGATAGACTGTCTATCTTTGATGCAAGTACCACACTGTTTGATTAGCATATTGCTGTGTACTAATTTGTTCCTTTTTCATATGTCCCTTGCTTTTACTAATACTTATTACCAATACTTTTCTGTTTTGTATTTTTTTTAAATATATTTTATTGATTTTTTTACAGAGAGGAAGGGAGAGGGATAGAGAGTTAGAAACATCAATGAGAAGCATTGATCAGCTGCCTCCTGCACACCCCCACGCAGGGATGTACCTGCAACCAAGGTACATGCCCTTGACTGGAATCGAACCTGTGACCCTTGAGTCCACAGGCTGATGCTCTATCCAGTGAGCCAAACCAGCTAGGGCTGCTTTGTATTTTTTAAACAGAAAATCTATTTACAATGTTTCTTTATACTTTCCACATATATAATCTCAGCTGGACCTCACATCACATTTGTTGGGTAAAAAAAGTATATTACCTTTGACAAATAAGCAAACAAACCCAGAGAGCTCAAATAACAGGATGAAATAACAGGTTAGATCAGCCATAAACCATAAACTAAATGATAAAGGCTTATGTATTGGACACTGTGCAAGAACTAGAATTTAAAAAGAAAACAAAATGGGGTAAAAGTGTCTGCCTTCTAGTAGCTTACAGCCTAATGCAGTGGCCTTCAATAATTTTGCTTATGTATTCTCTACAAAAATTTTGAGAAACTATATATTAAATTGATAACTATAATGAAAATTTTCATGTTTAATTATGCAAGAGATAATTTCTAGTATACTATATGCTATATATATGTGCTTTAAACATATTTTCATCAAAATCCTACAGCTGTAGATTTTGTTGAATATTTATAAAATGTCTGCTACTAACTTAATGACATATCAATCAGCAACATCAAATTTACTTTCTTGTCAGAACATGTCTGATACTTCATTTTTCAATTAAAATAAATATCCTATCTAAGAAAGAGGGAATATGCTAATTGACCCTCACACCATCTCAAAGATGGCATTGCCCACAGCCAATAAGGAGGGAATATGCTAATTAACTGCCACACCCTCAAAGATGGTGGCATCCACAGCCAGAAGATGGCAGCACACAGTCCCCTCCGTGGGCCCGGCTTTGTGCCTGCCTCCAGAATTCCCCAGTCTCCTCAGCCTCCCAGCTGCCCAGGGCTGGCACCCAAAGGTGCAGGCAAGCCTCAGGTGGCAGCTGCCCAGCCTGAGGCTCAGGTAACCAGGGCTGGCCAAGGCTTACATTGCTGGCAGTGGCAACAGCAGAAGTGTGATGGGGGCATTGCCTTCCCCTGATCACCAGGTCGCCTCCCACCCCTGAGCGCTCCCAGACTGTGAGAGGGGACAGGCTGGGCTAAGAGACCTCCCCTCAGTGCATGAATTTTCATGCACTGGGCCTCTAGTATTAATATAAGTTTCTGTGGTAAATATCTCACTGCTGATTTACATTCTAAGATAGATTTGACATAGGAAACTTGATGTGAATTGGTTGCCAGAATGACCTAAAGTGCAGCACCTTTCCATATTTCTTGCTTTGCTTTTAGAGACACACTCTCTTGGGAACATGACCACTTAAATGAACTGTCTTTTTTTTTTTTTGGTTCAAAACCTTCTGGGGCAATGCAGGACTTCGGTAGGTGAATGGTAAGCCTTTCTTTTACCAAAACAAGCAATAGAAAAGGAGAGCAAAGAGACTGCAAAAGAGTTCTCAGGCATTAACTTTAGTAAAGTTGAGAATCTATCTGAAAACTAATCTCCTTAAAACTAAACATGCTGATGTGCTCCCTAGAGAGCTTTGGTGTCGCTCCAAAGATATTTATATCTTGGTTTGAAGACTAATAGTCTAGTATTCGTAGCTGTGAAGAAAATTCAGATCTATAAACCTATGCGTTTTATACTCTCTGGCAATATATTTTCTCATAATGTAGTCAACAATTTCTGTTCAAAGTTCTAACTGCTGCTGTCTTTGCAGATGAGATATAGGACAGAAACAATAACAAATCCACGGTATAGTTATTGAGTCTCCTAATATAATGCTTCTAAAATAAGTTAGAAACTCCCCCACTGCTGCTTCCAAATAGAAATAAAATGATATTTGGTATACTAGTAATTTAACAACAATACCTCCCAACCAAGACCAGCTACAAAATCTTCATATGCTTGACTTCCTCCTGTATTCGTGAGAATGGAATGTTTATCTTCTTGTCCTTCAGCAACATAAAATACTGCGATCTTGTGTGTTTCTCGGCTATAAAATAAAAGATTATACCATTCATTTAAACGTTTTTATCCAATAATAATGTTCTGTACACAAAGTATGTGGCAATAAAAACATGAAAACGCTTTAAATCTTACAATCTGAAGAGGGAGATGAGTAATTATAAGTATAAAAATTACAAAATTGCCATTGGAACAGAAGAAAGGTATGATTACTTCAGACTGGAGAAACTTGAAGAAGGCGGTAATATTGAGTTGAGTGAAAGTAATATTTGATGTAGAAGAGGAATTATATTAGGAAAGACACATAGCTGTGAGTGCATGAAGCATCTTAAGAGTTGCCTGTTGTACAATGTGGCTGAATCCCACAGTTAAAGGAATTGTGGTTTAGAAATAATATAGGAGAATAGAGATGAGTGAGAAATGATTCATTTCTTCAAAAGTACTTATCATACAGAAGAAATGTGTACACAAATATTATAAAACTCTCATCCTTGACAGTCTGAAAGACTGTGCAAGCCCAAGCAATACCCTCTTTGGAGCAATCAGAGAGCAAACCTCCAAGCTACTAAACTCTGGGTGAACATGAGGCAAAAAATCAGCCGGAATATAATAGCTGTCTCCAAGCCACATCCACAGTAAACAATAAAAACCTAACTGGTTAAAGGAAATAAAGCACAAACTTTTATTAATAAGTAGATTAGGTCAACCCAGGGAGAACCCTTGGTAGCAAGGCTAAAAGAAAAAAAAATTAAAAAAAAAAAAAAAGAGCATGGAGATCAGAGGCACACATCCTGCGCCTGGGGAATAGAGTTTGCAACATTAGCTCAGCCAACTCACTAGAAAATAAACAAATAATCAAGCAAACCTACACCAACACCACACTTTTATTTTTTAAATCTATCTATCTATCTATCTATCTATCTATCTATCTATCTATCTATCTATCTGTTTTATTGATTTCAGAGAGGAAGGAAGGAGAGATAGAAACATTAATGAGGAGAGAGAATCATTGATTGGCTGCTTCCTGCACACCCCCTACTGGTATATACTAGTAGGGTATGTGCCCTTGACAGGAATAAAACCCAGGACCCTTCAGTTCACAGGTCAACGCTCTATCCACTGAGCCAAACCAGCCAGGGCTCACAAACACAAACACACTTTTGATTCAAAGACACAGATAATGTTGATAGTAAAAGAAATGGAAAAAGATACCATGCAAAGAGTAACCAAGAGAGCTGAAGTGGCTACACTAGTATCAGACTTGAAAACAAAAATGTTATCCTATATAATAAAAGAGTAATTTGCAAATTGACCCTAACAGCAGAACCACTGGGAATGACTGGTCACTATGACACATACTCACCGCTAGAGGGCAGACGCTCAATGTAGGAGCTGCCCTGGTGGTCAGGGCACTCCCACAGGGGGAGCTCTGCTCAGCCACAAGCCAGGCTGATGGCTGCCAGTACAGTGGTGGTGGTGGGAACCTCTCCCGCCTCCTCAGAAGTGCTAAGGATGTCTGACTGCAGCTTAGGCCTGCTCCCCGCTGGCAAGTGAACATCCCCTGAGGGCTCCTGGGCTGCCAGAGGGATGTCTGACTGCCATTTTAGGCCCGATCACCTGAGGAGCGGGCCTAAACCAGCAGGTGGACATCCCTCGAGGGTTCCCAGACTGCGAGAGGGCACAGGCTGAGCAGAGGGATCCCTACCCCCCCAGTGCACAAATTTTTGTGCATGGGGCCTCTAGTTAGAGATAAAGAGACATTTCATACTGTTAAAAGGTTAATCTAATAGGAAGATATGAAAATTATGTACCTACCAACAGAGCTTCAAAGTACGTGAAATTAAAGAAGACTGAATTGAAGGCAGAAGTAACATTTCTCCAGTGTAGGAGATATCAATACTCAACTTTTAAAAATAGGCACAAAAAAAAAAAACCCCTAAGAGAATATCAACAAGGAATGAGAAGATTTGAGTAACAGTATAAACCAACTAGACCTAACAGACAACTACAGAACATTACCCAACAGTAACAGAAAACACATTCTTCTCAAGCATACATGGAACATCTTTCAAGATAGAGTACATGGTAAACCACAACACAAGCCTCAATAACTTTGTAAGTCCTGAAATTATGCAAAGTATATTTTCTAATCACAATGGAATAAAGTATCAGTAAAAGAAGAGAACTTGGGAAATTCACATGTATGTGGAAATAAAACAAAGTACTCCTAAATAACTGATGGGTCAAAAAATATATCTCAAGAGGAATTAGAAAATATTAGAGATGAATGAAAATGAAAGCATAACATACCAAAACTGATGGCATGCAGGTAAAGCAGAGCTCATTGGTAAACTTATGGATGTAAATGCCTATATTAAAACGAGGAAAATATCTCACATCAATAACTAAATTTTCCACCTTAAAAAACTAGAAAAAGAAAACCAACTAATCTCAAAGCAAATATAAAGAAGAAAATAATAAAGGCTAGCATGGAAATAAATGAAATATAATAGAAAAAAATAGAGAAAAATCAAGGAAACCAAAACTTGGTTGACATGATTAAAAAAAAAAGACAATCTATCAGTAGATAAGCAAGAAAAAAAGAGAAACTCAAATTATTAAAAATCAGGGGAAAAAAAGAAGAGACCTCACTACATAGCTTACAGAAATAAATACCTTATGAAGTATAAGGGAAGCAGTGACCTGGTGCATGGATTCGTGCACACTGAAAGGAAATTAATTAGAAGATGGCTAGTGGGATTGGGTGAGAAGGGCCGGACACGCCCTGGAGCCAACCTTCCTGGGTTCCCCTCCCCACCCTGTGCCTGCAGAGTGAGCAGGGTCCCTCCAGCAGGTGGGGTCCCTTCGGCTGGCCTGTGGGGATCAGCCAAAACCGGCTCTCTAACATCCCCTAATGGGTCCTGGAGTGCAAGAGGGAACTCTGCAAAGTTGCTGTCGTACAGGGTGTGGGACACAAATGCAAGTGTGCAGTAAACCAGATTCGGGGCCGACAGTGCCCAGCAACAACATAACCCACAGCTGAAGGTGGAATGTGTGGCCCCGTGAGGAATCGGGCTCCCTCCTCTCTGGTTTCAAAGTGTGTCACCTGAGAACTGCTGCTGCCAAGTCACTGCAGCTTGGCAGCTCCTGCGTTGAGCGTCCTGGTGGTCAGTGCATATCATAGCATCTGGTCAGATGGTGGGGGGGACACTTAGCATATTAGTCTTTTATATATATAGATACTACCAACAACTGTATGCCAACAAATTAGATACATCAGATTAAATGGACAAATTCCTAGATAGACACACATTACTAAAAGCAACACAGAAGGAATAAAATGCCTGAACAGATCAATAACAAATAAAAAGATTGAATTAGTAATTTGATTGAAAAGGAAGAGGTAATTGAAAAATTACCTCTACTTGCAGATGAGATTATTTTGTACACAGAAAATTTTAAGGAATACACCAAAAAGCTATTACAGCTTTCAATAAATGAGTTTAGCAAGCGTTCAGGATATAATATGTATACAGAAAAATCAACTGTATTTCTATACACTAGACACCTAGGATTTTGATGTTTCTCTCTAACCTTCCTCTTTCTAAAAATCAATAAAAATGTATTTAAAAAATTTTTTTTAAAAAGTTAAGCTTCTGTTACATATTTCTAGTCACAAAACCATCACTAAACTCTTAAACACTTTGAATAAACATTAAAGTAAATGAGCTATACATACACTTTAGAAAAACTGATAAAAAGAAGATAATTATTTTTCAACCTGCTTATTCCAGTTCAGAGTTACGGGTGGCTAGAGTTTACCCAAGCAGCTCAGGGTGCAAGACAGAAACCAACCCTGGACAAAATGCCATTCCATCACAGGGAGCACTCAGACACCCACCCACACTCACTCACTCATACAGGGACAATTTAGATATGCCAATTAATCTAATGTGCACATCTTTGGAATATGGGAGGAGAATGAAGTACCTAGGAAAAACCCACTCACACGTGGGGCGAATATGAAAACTCCATAAAGAATAGATTTTCCCTCCTCATCAATGATATAATGAACATAGTTAGCTCTAGCTGGTTTGACTCAGTGAATAGAAGGGTGCTGGGTTCAATTCTGGTCAAGGGCACATACCCGGATAGTGGGCTCGATTCCTAGTGGGAGGCATGAAGAAGGCAGCCAATCAATGACTCTCTCTTAGCATTGATGTTTCTAACTCTCTCTCCCTCTTCTTTCCTCTCTGAAATCAGTAAAACATATGTTAAAAAAAAAAGAAACATAGTTAACAAAGTATTATTTAAGGACCTGCTGTACTCTGAAAACTATAAAACACTGTCAAAGGAAATTAAGATCTTAAAAGAAATCCCACATTCATGGACTAGAAGACTCTCCAAATAGATCCACAATCCTAATGCAACCCCTAACAAAATCCCAGGTGTCTTTTTTTGTACAAATTGGCAAGCTGATCCTAAAATTCACAGAAAATGCAGAAGATTCAGAATAGCCAAAACAATCTTAGAAAATAAAACGAAGAGGACTCATAATTCCTAATGTTAAAAGTTGATACAAAGCTACTGCAATTAATGCACTGTGGTACTGCCATAAGAATACATATGTAGATGAATATGGAACAGAATCTTGGGTCCAGAAATAAACCCTCATACATGTCATCAATTGCTTTTTGATAATGTTATGAAGACAATTCAATCGGGAAAAGAATAGTATTTTCAACAAATGGTGCTGGGGCAACTGGATAGCTACATGCAAAAAAATGGAGTTTGATTCTTATCTCACATGATATATAAAAATTAAATCGAAATGGACTACAGAGGTAATATAAGGTCTAAAATTATCAAAGTCTTTAAAAAAGTTTATAAAGCTATAAAATATCCACAAAAAACTTTACATGAATATTCATAACACTATTTATACAGACAAAAGTAAAACCAATCCAAATGTCCACCAATTTATGAATAAACAATATTTAGTACAGTGATGCAATTCAGCAATAAAAAAATGAATGCAGAGACATGATGCAATATAGTTGAACTTTGAAAATACTGTGCTATGCCTGTCAAAAAGATCACATACTCTTTGATTCCTTTTATAAAAATTGTCCAGAATAGATAAATATGTAGATATACAAAGTAGATTAGTGTTGGCTAGAGCTGGGAGTTTGGTGTGGTGTTTGAGTATAATGGGAAGTGACTAGTAATAGGTATTGGGTTTCTTTTTGAAGGCACTAAACTATTCTACAGCAAGAATGTTGTAATACTTGCACAACACTGTGAATATAATGAACACATCTATAATAATAAAAGCATAATATGCTAATTAGACCAGACAGTCGAATGGCCTTCTGGACATCATTCAGGATGAAGCCATGGCAGTGGGGGCTGAGGCAGAGGTGGTTAGGGGTGATCAGGCAGGCAGGCAAGTGAGCACTTAGGAGTGATCAGGTGGACAGGTGAGGGTTGGGGACGATCAGGCAGGCAGGTGAGCACTTAGGGGTGATCAGGGACAACCGATTAGGGGCAATGAGGCAGGCAGAGTGGTTAAGGATGATCAGGCAGGCAGGCAGGCAGGAGTGGGATTGGGCCTAAAATGGCAGTCGGACATCCCCCAAGGGGTCCTGGATTGCTGGCCAGGCTGAGGGGACTGCCCCTTCCCCCTCACCCCTGCTGTGCACAAATTTCGTGCACCAGACCTCTAGTGTATACGATAAATGAGTAAATTTTATGGTATGTGAATTATATTTCAATAAAGCTGTTATGAATTGAACTTTGATGCATGATCTATGTGTAAATGCTGATCCTGGCAGAAAGGGAACTTTCAGTGTTCTACTTTTTTGAGGTAAAGGGCTATCAATTAGAATTCATAAATTTATTAAATTGGGAAGAGCTAGACTGAAATGTTCACCTAATCTAAACTAATAAAAGCGAAATAGTAAAATTAACCGTTTCTCCGAGACAGGGTAAGCCACGCCCATCATCCAATCAGAGCAGCGGTATGCAAATTAACCCAGCCAAGATGGCGCCGCTATCTGTTGCCTTCCTGCAGGCCACACGGGAGGGACGAGGTGGGGGGTGGGAGGAGCGAGCCACCTGCAGCCCCGCACCTCCACCGGAAAGCACCCATGGCGGCGATGGCGGACATAGTTGCCTCCCTGCGTCCGCCGCCTTCGCCATCTGTTGCCTTCTTGCAGGCCACAGTAGAGGGGCGGGGTGGGGGGTGGGAGGAGCGAGCCGTGATCAATTTCAGGCAGCAGGGCCGCGGACCTGGGAACCGGGTGGGCGTGGCCACCCAGACCCACCTGGGAATCCCAGCTGCTGCCCTGGCTGACCCTGGACTGGCAGGGCAGCAGGCCTGGGAAACAGGTGAGCGTGGCCACCCAGACCCACCCGGGAATTCCAGCTGCTGCTCTGGCTGACCCTGGACTGGCAGGGCAGAGGACCTGGGAAGGGGGTGGGCGTGGCCACCCAGACCCACCCAGGAATCCCAGCCGCTGCCCTGGCCGACCCTAGACTGGCAAGGCAGCAGACCTGGAAATGGGGGGGGGGGGTGGTGGCCACCCAGACCCACCTGGGAATCCCAGACACTGCCCTGGCCGACCCTGGACTGGCAGGGCAGCGGACCTGGGAAGGGGGGGCGTGGCCACCCAGACCCACCCAGGAATCCCAGTTGCTGGGCTGGCGGGCCCTAGACCAGCAGGGCTGTGGACCTGGGAATCAGGAGCTGTAGCCAGACAGACCCACCGGGGAATCCCCAGCTGCTATCCTGGCCTATGCTGGGCTGGGGCCATGGCTGCCAAGGAGGGGATGAGGGGGCTGGAGCCATCAAGGACCCCGCAGGCATCGCCCAGCAGCACCTGCTTGCCCATCTCCGTAGTGTGGAGCAGACAGGCCCGGCAAAGAGCAGAGAACCAGGTGCAGTGGGTCCAAGCCATCAGTAGCACTTCTCCTGAGTGCTCCCAAATTGGATGAAGTCCAGGTCCGGCTGAGGGACCTCCCCACTTGCCCTCCTCCTCCCTCACCTGCACCCTCACCCCAATTTACCCGTGCACGAATTTCGTGCACCGGGCCCCTATACTATATAAATCTAAAAGTTGAGATAAATGTATGTGCCATAAAGAAAAAAATGTCTTTAAAATGCAAAAGTAAAAGAGAAATTACCTTTATATTATCCATGTCCTTCTTACAATTTAGCTGCCCTTTTATGCCAAATCTTAATCTTTTACCATTCCTTATTTTTCTACTTACTAACTACTGCTGCTAAAATGTTTGGCATATTACCATTAGATTAGCGTGTATTACAAAAGTGAATGAGAAAAAGGTATTAGAAAAAAATGAAATTAGTTAATTTGCAACCACAAATACTTTATAAAAATATGTGTAGTACTGGCAAATATGAGCATACTGTGAAAAAATTCAAAGTGAAATCTGCTAAGTTATTCTGAATCCTTGTATATTATATGTGCTACAAGAGAAATACTAATAGAAATTATTTTGAGATTTGAAATGTAAAAATATGGTGGTTAAATTATGAAGAACAGGAATTGGTTCATCTATTGAAAGAAAATAAAGGACCTACAAATGATCTAGGTAGATAAGAGTATAAAGAAAGAAAACTGTTATTTTCTTTAATACTTTTCAAAAAAAAGCAAACAAAAAGGCCCTGGCTGGGTAGCTTAGTTGGTTAGAATGTCATCCCGATATGCCAAGGTTGCAGGTTCATCTCTGGTCAGGGCACTAAATGAATAAATAAAGCAAACAAAAAATGTTATGGGTTCATTTAATATAGAATATCCAAAAAAAAGTAGGCTGTCTCAAGGAAGATGTCCTATTCAAGGTAAACATGAGAATAAAATTACTTTAGCAGAATCCAAGTAGTAGAAAAGCATAAGGTAATACAAAAACAAACGAACAAACCCAAACCATAAATAGGCAACATTGGCTGCTAAGGCCTGAGTTCTAAATCAGCAATTTTCAGTTGGTGTGCCTTAAGAATTTTTAAAACATGCAATACCTGACTATTTATTTAGTTAGGACACTGATCTCTTCTCCCTTAGGTTGTCAAAAAAACCCAACAAAACAAAACAAAAAGAAAAAAAAGAAAAGATGACAATGGCCAACACATCAGTAGCCATCTTGTGTGAATGAATCAATATTATACCTATGGTTTTGTCAGATAGGCAAAACACTTTTTTTTTTTGGTGTACTGTAAAATTTTGGTTGATTAGTTTATGTGTACCATGAGATGAAATAGGTTGAAAATTGCTGTTCTAGATTAAAGAGTTTGGTTAGGCACTGGGTAGTCACTAAGGAATAAAATAAAAATTTTACTTTACCAAGATTATTCTGGTACTTAGAACTGTCTAGATGGGGAAGAGTCCAGAGATGAGAGACTAGACTACTTAAAGAGCTGTTACATGTTTCTTAGAAAGAAGTAATAAGAACATGAACAAAGGGGTTGGGGTTCAGGAAAAGAAGACAGAAATGAAAGATAAGAAAGAACTGTCATAATGATCATGACAACCTAAGGGTAAGGGCAAGAGAATGGTGAAGTTTGGGTGACTGAAATGGTACTTCTAAATATAAGTAGGAAAATTAGCAGAAGGATCTGATTTGAGAAGGAAATGGTGACCTGGAAATGCAATAAGTAGGTAGATAAAAATTTATAGTGGGCAGCTACAAAATCATGATTGAGAATTGAGAGATAGGTATACATAGACAGAAAAGAATGGGGGTGAGAAAATATGAGAAATATCCCAATGAAAGGGACAACTATGTTAAGAGGTAGGGGACAGAAGATGAGCCAGTGAAGACAAACAAAAATAATTAGAGAATTAGGAGTTGAACAAGACAATTTTAGTTATACAGAAGCAAGGAACGAACAATATCTAACAGAGTGGATCCAGAGACATGGAGGCATGTAAGAGTGTGGAATCTCAGAGGGTGGGTGGGGTGGGTGGGAAATAATCAACCGAAGACCTTGTATGCATATATGCATAACCCGTGGGCACAGACAATAGGGTGCTGAAGGCCTGGGGCAGGAAGGAGGGGGGATAGGTTGAAGGTGGTCAATGGGGGAAAAAGGGGACATATGTAATACTTTCAACAATAAAGAATTATTTAAAAAATAAAAGACTAGACAAGTATTAAACTTTTAAGGGATATAATACTCAGGGCTTCTTTAGGGCAGTGAAACTATTCCATATGATATTATAATGATGAATACGTATTATACATTTGTAAAAAATTCATACAATATACAACACAAAGAGTAAGCTCAAAACTATGAACTTCAGTTAGTAATATAGTATGTTAACATTGGCTGATCAATTAACAATTGTACCACAGTTGATACAAAATATAAATTAAAGTGTAAGTATGTGGAGGGGGAAAGGGTACGTTGGAATTCTATGCTCTTTGCAAACAATTATTTTGTAAACCTAAAACTGCTGTGACTTTTTAAATTAAATTTTAAGTTAATTAAATTAATCAGGTAAATTAAAGAGGCTGATGTGGACTGAGAAAACTTTAGACTTAATGGCAGGGATACTAAAATTCACAAGGAAAGTTTGAATAGAGTACCAGAGGTCTGAGAACACATGGTGTGGAAGACAGCAAAAGTGATGTAATTCCTACCCTCAAGGACCTGACCATTAGTACCAATGATAAGTTATTATGGGGAACAGTTAGGATATGACAACTCACAGAATACTTAAGAGAGCTATTACAACTATTTTCGGAAAGAAGCAATAAGAATATGAAAGAAATCCTATCTAATCCAATAAAAGAGTAATATGCAAATTAACCACCACTCCAAGACACCTAAGCCACGCCCACCAGCCATGTCACGCCCACCAGCCAATCAGAGCGGTCATATGCAAATTAACCTAGCCAAGATGGCGGCCAGCAGCCACGGAGCTAGAGCAAACAGGAGGCTTCTGTTGCACCAGCCGAGGAAACTGCCTGCCTAGGCCACTCAAGACAACAAAGTTTCAATTATATAAGATAAATAAACCCCCAAAACCTGATTCCAGCCAGCCTCACTGGGACGTTGGGTCAATGGGAGCTGTGGGCAGCCTGAAAAAGGCCTTCAGCCCCTCACCCAGGCTGGCCAGGTACCCCAGTAGGGACCCGAACCCTGAAGGGGCTGTGGACAGCCTGAAAGTCTGAAAACGGCCCTCAGCCCCTCACCCAGGCTGGCCACACCCCAATGGGGTGAGGCTCCCCACTGGAGGGCTTGGCCAGCCTGCAAACAGCCCTCAGCCCCTCACCCAGGCTGGCCAGGTACCCCAGTAGGGACCCGAACCCTGAAGGGACTGTGGACAGCCTGAAAGTCTGAAAACGGCCCTCAGACCCGCACCCAGGCTGGCCACACTTCAATGGGTGAGGGTCCACACTGGGGGGCTTTGCCAGCCTGCAAACAGCCATTAGTCCCTCACACAGGCTGACCAGGCATGCCAGCAGGTGGACATCCCCAGAGGGGTGCCAGACTGAAAGGGCACAGGTCGGGCTGAGGGACCTGCCGAGTGCACAAATTTTTGTGCACCGGGCCTCTAGTCTAATCTAATAAAAGCGTAATATTGAAATTAACCGTCTCTTTGGGACACCTAAGCCATGCCCACCAGCCAATCAAAGCGGCTGTATGCAAATTAACCCAGCCAAGATGGAGGTCAGCAGTCACGGAGCTGAGTAAACAGGCAGTTTCTGTTGCAGCAGGAGTGAAATTGTTTGCGGGTCGGCGGGCCTTCTCCCTGCTCAAGGCAACAACATATTTGCAACAATGTCTCAATGATAGAAGCCTCGGGAGCTGAAGCAAACAGCAGGCCGGGCCTCACTATTAAGGGAAACATTGTTTCATTATAGAAGCCACGAGCTGAAGCAGGGAGGAGGTTTCGTTACCTGCTAGGCCTCAGCTTAAAGGAACAGTGTATCAATTATAAAAGATAAACCCCAGAAACCTGCTTCCAGCCAGCCTTGCTGGGGCATTGGGTCAATGGGAGCTGTGGACAGCCTGAAAGCCTGAAAACGCCCCTCAAACCGTCACCCAGGCTGGTCATACCCCAATGGGGTGAAGGACCCCACTGGGGGGCTTGGCCAGCCTACAAATAGCCATCAGTCCCTCACCCAGGCTGGCCAGGCATGCCAGCAGGTGGACATCCCCAGAGCGGTCCCAGACTGCAAGAGGGCACAGGTCGGGCTGAGGGATCTCCCAAATGCACATTTTTTTGTACACCGGTCCCCTAGTCTACTCTATAAAAGCGAAATATTAAAATTAACCGTTTCTCCGAGACGGGTAAGCCACGCCCACCAGCCAATCAGAGCGGCTGTATGCAAATTAGCCCAGCCAACATGGTGGCCGCCACTCCCGGACCTGAGTAAACAGCCCTTTCCATTGCGGCAGGAGCGAAAGTGAAGCTGCGCCCCTCAGCTCAGCTCCGATTAAACTGCCTCTAGCAAAACACAGCTTTGAAACAATGTAACAATCATAGAATCCTCTGGAGCTGAAGGAAAGAGCAGCTCCGGCCTAACCAGCAAAAGTAACAATTGTTTCATTAT